>VNJU01004041.1:0-121404 GCA_008042675.1 Drosophila seguyi
GAACTGTACAATTTATTATATGATATGTGTAGAAGTTTAAAAGTCTTTAGTTGGTTTTTCATAATTTGATTGATTATTAATGATCCAATTGCAATCTGCAAGGATATACCAAGTTTTTTCTTTGTTCCTTTTCTTATTTCGTAAATAACATTGTTCAATAAAATATTTTTTATTTCCCTGATAATAGATTGCCAGAAAAAATAGGTCATGCTTTGCAAAACAACAAGAAATATTTAAACGAAAAAAAAAAAATAATAATAATATAATCGACGAATCCATTTAATTAAGTTTATAACTTTATGAATATTATAAGTAAGTTTTCTCGAATTTCTTTATAGCTTGTTTATCAGCCATATATTTGAGTTTTTAGCTTTTTTTTCTCAAAATCTAGCTTGTGCGGGCGGTCATCGCCTGTCAACACTGAACCGATGATTTTGGAATCGATAGAATTCAAGATTGCCGCACGCAACATCTGTTTTGCTGAAAATAACAAACAAGTTGAAATAAAGTTGGCTCACAATGGAAACGACAGAAGAGGAAAGCCCAGTTCCCGTGCCCCCCGCTGGGCTCAGTTTGAGCAACTGCCCGGGCACCACTCCCGGTCAGCCGCAGAGCAAGAATCAACTGAAGAAGCAGCGAAAACTGGCCGAATACTCGGAGCTTAAAAAGTTGCGCCGGATCCGGGAACGCGAGCGCAAGAAGCTGAAGCGCCTCGAGGCCAAGGAACTCGGACTGCCCATCCGCACAGGACCCTCACGCAAGGAGCTGAAGAAGCGCCAGGCCACTGTCTCCGATTCCGCGCTCTCCGTGGCCATTGATCTGGACTACGACGACTTGATGCAGGAGCGCGACATAGCCAAGTGCGTGAAACAATGCCTGCGCATCTACACCATCAACAGGCGGAGCGCTCGTCCCGGCAAGCTGCACTTTACGGGCATCCGAAGCAATGGACATATCCATGCGTCCTTTCGCAAGAACGACGGCTGGGAGAATTGGGATGTGGACTATCACTTTGATCGCACTCACTTGCAGGTGTTTGAGCGTCAGCCACTAGTCTACCTCACCTGCGAGTCGGACAAGGTGCTAGATAAGCTACAGCCGGGCACTACCTATGTAATTGGCGGCCTGGTCGATCACAATCACTGGAAGGGCCTGTGTCACCAGCGGGCCACGGAGGCGGGCCTGACCACCGCCCGGCTGCCGCTAAGCGAGCATGTGGACATGAAAACGCGATCTGTGCTGAGTACCTATCACGTCTTTGAGCTACTTATAAAGGTGGCCGCTGGCCAGGACTGGACAACGGCCATTCTGGACACCATACCGCTGCGAAAGGGCGCCAAGGCTAAGGCCTTCAGTGGCAAGGGGGAGGAGGACAAAGAAGAGAAGGTGGATCAGGTGGACCAAGCAAAAGAATTCGAGGCAGAGCCTGAGCAAGACTCAGAGAAGCTAAATAACTCGGAAGAGGAATCCCCAAGTCTGAATAGTTGACCCCAAATCGTATTTCGAGTTCTTATCGATTGTTATTTCAGTTTCTTGTGATCTTTTCACAAAACCTTTTTTACTTTTAGGGCAATTAAAATAGAAATTGTTATATTATTAATAGTAAAAATAAAAACAATGAGAAAAAACTCAAATTCTTCGATTTTCGAATTTAAAAAATATGAATATGCTCCCTGAGCTTCTGGCGCGTCACCACAGATGTGTGTAGCCTGGCGTTGTCCCCATGAAACACAATTCGGCCTCTTTGCTGGTGCCCATCTGTGTGGAGCTCATAACGCACTGAATATATCAATCGAAAAACTGTCAAAAACAAACTTTTAGCGCGAATGGTATGACATGAAACGTAACACTGGAACTATGGACCCCATATCTTTGATAAAATCCAAACAAACGTTTTACTTAACCTAATGTATAGTAATTTTAAAAGAATATTCAAATGATGATTAAAACTTGTTCAAGCGATCGCGCGCATGAACGCGGCCAGTCTTGCAAAACGTCAATGCTAGTGTGACCTCCTCGCGTGGGATTTCCGCGCTAGCGAGAAAAAGTGTGCTCAAATTTTCTCGCTGCGCAGCAAATAAAAGTGAATACACCAAAGCGAGAAACGAATTGGACTTGAAAACCCGTGCGCGTTGCATTACTAAATACAGCGAAGGTGGGCCAAATAAGTGAAACGAAAACAGTTGCCAAATCAATTGCATAAAACGGCCAAGTGGTACATTTTCGCCTAACAGCCGTGAAAAGTGGCACACAATAACAAGACACTGCTGAGTGTGTGTGTTTTGTGTTGGTGTTGGTGCAGTAACAACACACAATTAATGCGTGATTTTCCATTTGCCCGTATCTTTCGCAGTTTGTGGGGCGTGCAATGTTCAGGATCCATCTGAAAATGGGTCCGCAACGCAACCAGCTCCACAGCACCGCCGCCGCCAGCAACAACAATAATGGCGTCGCCGGAGGCAGCAGCGGAGGAGGAAACCGTCACCTCAAGGAGTTTACCTGCTGCTTCGGACTCCACGTCCACACGGCCACCCTGATGATCGGCCTGTGGCACCTGGTAAGTTGACGTTTTCTGGCTGGAAAAGTGCAACTAAGGGCGGTATACACACCTGTACTGGCTTGCGCCAACGCCGCCACCCACGCATGCAATTTGTCAGTGGGCTGTGCGAAAATTTGACCCTGTTCAGTGTCACGGAGGGGAAAAATCAATTGCCAAGCCGCCGAGTCCCTGTCAAACTGTACGAAGCCAGTAACTCTGGTAAAAAAATACGCAGCTTTCCCCGCCTCTGACGTCAATGGGGTTTTTAATTTTTTGCATTTCTCTTTGCCATGGCGGCTGGTGGTGCGTCAGCTGATAGCCAAAATCGTAGCAAAAATTAGATCGAAATTCGTTTATCGGAAGTTTTATTACTTACAAAATCATGTGAAACTAACCTTTCACAATTCCGTGACTTTTTATGCCATCGCATAGCACTGAGATAATTATTTAGACAGTCGGGAGTCAGAAAATATGTAAGCCTGAAGCAGAATATTATTATTAATAATAAAGGGTGGATTTATTTACTTGTCTAGTCAGTGTAGTCTAATTATTTTTTGGAACTGTATAAATAATCTCTGTTCTTGATCTTGAATGGAAAAAGAATTTTCTAAAGAAGAATTTTAAAATAATTAGGAAAGTAGTTTAACTATTTTTGAACAAAAAGGAAATAATTCTTAGAAAGTTTACTCTGAATTATAACTATAAACGGAAATTATTTGAAAATATTTCTATAGAATTTTGATAGAGTTTGAAGGGGAATTTATTTCACATAATCTGAGGAAATATATTAAGAAATAATTATATGCCTTAACAAACAAATGCTTCAGAGCAAACATAAAATATTATTGATATACTCTAAAACCTTTACATTCTTTTCTGTGTACACAGATCGTGTGCATCCACTGATCCGCACATTTTCTCCTAATGCCTTTCCCTCCTGCTTTAATAGTGTTTGTTTATTACGTCTCAGGTCACGTTTTGCTGCCAAACACTCGTCACATGCGTTCGAGATTGTAGTTGGAGAAGCACTGTAGGAGCTATCAGCAACACCTACAGGCAATCTTGAGGGTCTCTTTGTTTACTTTCTGTATATTGGAGATAGTTGTGGCGGTTTGTTGTTCTCAGGCAAATCCAGAAATCGAAGCCAATTGTGACTCACTGTGGTTGCAGATAAGCTGCGGCATTTTATTTCCTAAGCTTATTTTTTTAATAAACTAAGCAAAAACAAAGAAAAAGTGCTGCATCAAAGGTCGGCAAAGCCAGGAAAGCCTTTAACTGATGCCTCAAGATACTGCGATACTGTGTCGTATATCCAGTCATGGCCATTTGTGCAAACAGTAACGAGATACAGCTCCGTTTCTATGAGCTGTTTCGGTTATTTTTAAGAACTACACGTACACCCGACAGATGATGCGAAAATATTTACTCTTCAGGGAGGGTTTACTCCCTCTATCTTTCTTCGGGAGCAACATTCTTGATGTGGCGGCCCTGCCATAAATCCGAGAATTGTTAATTCAGCTGTCACCTATCAGCACACAGGCTGCAAATCAAAGCTGGCCAACGGCCTTATCTATTTTTTGCAGCTTATCATGATGAGCTTGGACTCGCACACTCGCACTCCACACCACACACCTGCTAAACGCATTTGGAACACTTTTAGATTTCAAGATATCTCTGAATTTCCAACTCGTGATCCTGTTCTTAACGCTTCATATTGTTCCACATTGATCACAACTGAAGCTAGGCACACGACGTATTTCCTAAGAATGGAATAAGTTTAATTATATTAAATTTTTTAAACTTCAATTGGACAACACGAGTTCTGTATTTTCGGGCGCATCCAAGCGAGGAAAGATGTGACCCGGGTATTAAAGCCCTTTGCATAGGCACTTTCCGCACAACTTTTGCCTCTACTAATAATGCCAATAAAGTGTTGCCTGGTCGCGGTCTCCCCCTGTGTTGCAGCATATCTGGTTGGCAATATTGTGTCGAACCCCTTGTTTTCCGTCTGCTACCGGTGGTCACACTCAGGTCGATCTTGCGTTAACCTTCTGTGAAGGTTCCACAGAATTTGGATAATGCGAAACCGATCACAACGGCGTGCTCATATGCTAACGGTTTTCCCTTACCACAATGTATTTATATACATTTTAATTGCAGTTTACTCTCTGATGTTTTTGTTCTGGGTGCCGCCTGACACCCCGAGTAATCTAGTTCTGGAAGACATTGTTCAGGTTGTTCAGGTTGTAGTGTGATCAGATATTCCTCCACTCCTTGGCACTCTTTCACCTCACTGAGCTACGCATCCACTAGCTGTTGCAAGGAAGAAAAACCGCAAATAAAATGAACATCCTCCGATGTGCTGGGCATTCAGACTGGTCATGATGGCTACTATAAACTCCCGGGAAGTCTATCAATAATGCAGAAACACCTCAATTAGATCTAGAAAGAAATTCAATGGGGGGAAATGGTTTGTGTCGTCCTGAATATCAATGCGGTGGTCACAATCCTTAAATAGTCTTAGAATTTTTGTATACCCTACGTGTAACTAACACAATAGATCAATATTAATCTATACTATAAAAATGTATTCTCCAAAATTGTGTACTTACGTATGTTTTCAATTTTTTTCTTGCAGTTTCTTAATATTTTGGCTTTGAGCGTTCTTGCCGTTATCTGGCGCAATCCCGAGATGATGGACGAGCTGGAGAGTGGCGGCACCCATGACTACACCGTTGATTTGAGCGCCCCGGCCCTGCCCACGCCGCTGAGCAAGGTCGATCCGCCGTATGCCTACCGCGATCATTCATTCAACTATCGTAAGCGTTACCGTAAGCAGTGGAGAGAGCCAATTGTGCAACGACTTTAAATTCACGTTTTCCTCTCCCCCTGATGCAGAGAACTTTGACATGGGCGGCTTGGTGTGCACCTGCATGATAGCTATTACGCTGATGATGATCTACGGCACTATCAAGGGGAAACCGTCGCATCTGTTGCCCTTCTTCTGCCTGCAGTTGTTTGATTTCGCCATTACCACGTAAGGATTATGGTTTAGGGGTAGCTGCAGAAATCTCTAGGGGTTTCGTCCCTTAATCTGATTCCCTTCGCGGTTTCTGCGACCCTGTGTGTGTAGGGATAAGTAAAATAACATCATTTTGTTCTACAGCCTGACAGCCGCTGGATATCTGTGCTACCTGCAGGCCATCCACAGCATCATTGCCGAGTCGCATCGCTTGCCGTGGCGCGAGAAGCTGCTGGAACTGCCGCCCGAGGAACTGGTAGTCGTGGTCCTGGTCGTCTTTATCTGCATCGTTTTCCTTAAGGCCTATTGCATTGGCATCGTTTGGCGTTGCTACAAGTACTTGACCCTGCGCCAGCAGCATGTTCGGACCCTTTTCCCCTTCTTGGAGCCACCAACTGGTGTACACAGCGTTGGAGGAGCTTTTGGTGCAGAGGAGCGTTCGTACTCCACCCTGTTGCCCAATTACGATGAAGCGATTGCCCAATACTTGAAACAGGCCCCGCCGCCATCCTATCAGGTGGCTATGTCGAACTATCCCGAGGATGAAAACACAGCCGAGGCGGGCGAGGTCAATCCATCGGTGGCTCCGCTGTTTGTTGCTCTGGGAGCAGCCAACACGGCCAATGTCGCCTCCAACACGGATGAAAATCTGGACAACAACAATGATGTACCGAACAACAACAATACCGTGCATGTGAACGCCAATACGCCACCGATGCGACGAAGCGATGCCCCCGTGAATGCCAACATCGATGGGGAGGACGGTGATGATGACGACGACTTGGAGGTGATTGATGCTGGCGTAGAGGTGATCGGTGGCATTCCACCGCCACCACCGTACAACGATGTGGCCGACGCTCAGGTGCAGGTGCCATCCCAGTCGCCGTTGCACCGTGAACCCCACATTCCCGGACAGGTATTCGGTGGGCGCAATGAGAGCCAGGCCTAAGTTTGTGATTTGGATCAGTTTGTTTCTCATGGCGAGTGGGTTGTGACACACACAAACACACACGCACTCCCCTCTTTCCTCTATGACATCCCCTTCTTGCCCAGACGACCTGCTTTCATTCCCGGCACACATGTACACGATCTATATAGTCGCTTCGATGCTAATGATCGTTGTTTGTGTTTTTAGAGAAACGAAACCGAAACAAGTTTTCGCTTTTAGCCGTCGCTCATTATTGTTGTTTAACGTACAATTAAGATGCTCTCGTTGCTGCTCATTAAGTAAACCTACAAAACCAAAAAAAAAAAAAAGCGAAAACCTTGCGATGCTGGCAAGGAAAGCTTCAATTCCTTTTCGGCCGCATCTAAGCCGCAACAGTCTGTTAGAACCGTTTCTCATTTAGCCCGAGTTAGCCTGAGCACATCGGAGTTAGTCTAGATCCAAGTAGTTGTTACCACAGAGAGAGAGTGTCGCTTTCCGAACGGATGTTCTATGTTCTAAGCTATATCTCGTAAGACTCTATGCATATTGATTACCGAGTACTGAATCCACAGCACAGGCATGCATACATAATCCATTTAATACGATATAAATATATATATCACTTGTATTTTACTATTGTGTATCGATACCACAGCAAGCGAACAGTTTTATGTATGTACAATATCTAAATGTATAACTGTATACTAATATGCAGAGATATTCGAATAAATATTAGTTTATATTACAATTATTTGTTGGTTTTTAATTTGTTTTTTAATGTAAACAACTCTTAGGTGAGGGAAATGTTACATTTTGGGAAAGAACAACTTTGTCTTTAATAAGGAATTTAATGGAATCGATATGTTTTTGTATTTTTTTATAAGTTCTAGCTAATATTTTGCAATAGTTTCGTTTTACTTAGAAGACACAGGACTTTCTATGGTAATACAAACAATATTCCAGCTTCATACATAAACACTCGGCACCCCCCGAACTGGAGATTACTAATAAGTTTTTATTTTTTTTCTTGTTCCAATTCAGTAAGCAAAATGTTTACGCATTTTAATAAACGAGTAATCAGTAAACACAAAACCAAAGTGACCCCAAGTGCACTGAAGCATTTAATCCCAGGGAACTCCCCGTAAGAAAAGCACCCGCCGAGCTTGCGTGTGTGATATTTGTATTTTTACGTTTTTATATGAAATTTATTTTATTTAAAACATTTTTTTTTTCGTTTTTTAAATGCATTCTTCTGGCGAACTTAGGCCTTCCAGTTGGACCAGGTGCGGATCTCGTTCCAGATGTTGGTGCCGGGGCACTCGGTGGAGCCGACCTGACGATGGCCGTACAGGATGTAGCCGGAGACGATCTGGCCGCGGGACACGGCGTCGGAGAGCAGACCCTTGGCAGCGGTGATCTGGGCGGAGGTGATCTTGTCGGTGTTGTAGTTACCCAGGAAGGAGATGCCAATGGACTTGGAGTTCCAGTTGGTGGCATGGGCTCCCATCACGTTCCAGCCGCGACCCTCGTACACATTGCCATCGCCGCCGATGAGGAAGTTGTAGCCGATATCGGCCCAGCCCAGGGAGTCCATGTGGTAGGCCTGGATGTTCTTCACCTGGGTGATGCAGGCGGCCTTGGTGGAGCAGTAGTTGCCGGCGGTGTGGTGGATCACGGCATAGCTCAGGCTGCTGGCGAGGGAGGACTTGCTCGTGGCGGAACGGCCGCCCCACTCCGACTTGGAGATGATGGTGACGCCGAGGACGGCCTGGGCGCAGAAGAGAACGGCCAGAAGGACGAGAACTTTGTTTGCCATGGTTGCGGATCGATTGTGTGCCCTGTAGCGGGATCGGACCCTTATATAGTCGCAAACTCGGCTTATCGCCGCCTGACAGCCGATGCGGCGGAGTTCGCGGACGATCCGGGCGTGTGCTTCCATCTGATACGGCGGGGACTATCTGGTGGCCAGATCCCGATACGGCGATGACGACGGAGCCCAATCACACTTCTAATCGGGCCAAGTGGCATTAATTAATTTGTCTAAAATGCCCGCCCCTCAGGACGGCCAACCAGTGTCTATATTGTATTTGTATTGTGCCAACGAAGACCTATCAAAACATTGTGAATATATCTGTCGGGGGCCAGAATTTCCAGTTTTTTTGAGTAGCTTTGTCTTTATTATCATACCGAAGCCATTTTTAAGATCTCGGTTTCGGGTTTTTACGGCAGATATAACAAGATTAGTTCCTGGTACTTCAGGCTTAAAAGTTGGGTAAGTATTTCGTTCCATACCTTGAAATATTATAGGTGAAATTTATTCTTAGCTTTCATTAAAGGCAACAATTATGGCAATATTATATGGTAATTTTTGTTTTATATTTACATAAATATTTTGTATTCGTTCTTCGTAACCAGGGATTTTAGTAAGAAACTGATATTAGCTTTTATAACAAAACTTATTATGGCAAAGGACTGAGAAGGGCTTTTTTGGAGACTAGGTCTTGTATAAATTAGGAGCTTTCAAGTTTAAATAAAACGGATAAACTTGCTATAAATTTCAAATATCCTTGGCTATAAAAAGTTCTAGGCTTTCAAAACATTGTAATACTTTTTTAACAATTATACAAATTTTTCCTTACATATTTTACCTGACAATTGACAATCCCCAAGGTTCTCCAAGGCTCTATAGTAAGCTCCTTATTGAATTTCCAATTTCCAATTTCCTGCTATAATTTTGTAACACATTTTTCCAGTTAATAAATATAAACATTGTCACACTGTGGCTTGCTGACATGTTATGGAGCATCATCATACGACTCGTGTGTGGTTTCGCATATAAATCTTATTCAGCCATTTTTAAATTTTTTGTTATCACCATTGATAGTGATGGCTTTTCGCTAAATAATTTATGGGCATTTTTAAAATATTAAGTGTAATAAGTGGCTGATACGAATCATTGAGGCACAAACCAAAATACTATCAAAATATTGGCAATCAGAGGCGTAGAATGTTGAGTTAAAATTTTGATTAGATTAGTGATCACTGCTATATATTTTCAAATAGGATCCACAAGATAGCTGACCCAAGTTTGGACCTTCTTTTCTGTGCGATGACGTAGTACGTATTAGATATAGGAAGCTGAATGAAAGGCTGGACTGAACAGAGATAAATATTTATCTTTTAACTTGTAAACTGACTACACAGAACAAGAAAATATCCCCCTTCTATGAAGCATTCTCATTCTTATTCAATTAATTTCTTTTCCATGTCGATTTATACTCGTTTTCCTATCTCATAAAATTCATGAAAAGGCATTCTCTAAAAAGTATGCTGCATGAAAATGCCCAAGTTTTGACTAACAAAAATTATACTAATGGTTCTCGGTAGGACAGACTTTTAATGGAAAAATACTCTGATATTTCGTTCATCGTTTATACTTACGTTAATTCATTATAAAAGTCTTTAACTAGATTATATTTTTTAATCTCAGTGCGTTTGTCCTTCTTATCTGCTCCCACCTGCAGGTGGCTCTTGTAAATTTCCGTTTGAACCAAACTGAGTTCATTAAAACCTTCACTTGGTTGGTGGTCAAAAAATGAAAATTTCTCAGCTTGTAATAATCCAAAAGTTACCCAGGAAGCTGGGCAGAAGGGGGTGGGTCAAACCACTTTGTCAAGCCAGTTTGCCAAGCCATCCGAGTGCCTTCCGAGTGGCTTCTCCTTCTGGCCGGGCTAAGGGGGAGCGGATGAGTCTCAAAACTGAAAGCTTAAGCAAGTTATTAAGCGCGGAAACAAAAACAACTGCGACCCATTCAGAGTTGGCTTTGTTAACGAGGATGTCGTTAATGAGACTGCGGTTCAAGTAGCAAATAGTTCTTCCTGGTAAGCGGCCACCAATTGTAAAGTTTCCTTCGGGTTTTGGTCCTTTTGCGGTGCAAGTTTTAAATTCTTCTTACTTGGAGTTCTCTTTTTTTTGGATCGTCTCGTCCCTCAAAAGAAATAACTTAAAAATGTGTCAGGCTTGGCACGAATGTCCGGACGACATAATGATATTCTAGCAAGTTTGCAGGCACACATCCTGCTCCTGCTCCTTTGGATTTGAAAAGTTTTTGGGAAAATTGAACGAGTGAATACTTTGACAGCTCGAACGTGAGGGCTTGGTGGCAAAACGAAGATGGATAATGGGGCCAGGACTCTGGCTTTCCTTTACACAGCCGTATCCCAATTACCCGGCCAGCAGCAGGAAGCCGCACCCCTTCAATCTCCGCCTGATCATCCAAAAAAGGAACAAAGTCCGGCCTGATTTCTTCAACACAATTTTAATGACTTAGTAACAATGACGTCTAACCGGACCAGTGGGACCAGCCGCGGATCTCGTTCCAGATGTGGGTGCCGGGGCACTCGGTGGCGCTGACCTGGCGATGGCCATACAGGATGTAGCCGGAGCTCAGCTGGCCACGGTTGACGGCGTCCTGGAGAAGCTGCTGGGCGGCGGAGATCATGTTCGGCTCCAGGGTGTCCCAGTTGTAGTTGCCCAGGAAGCTGATGCCGATGCTGTAGGGGTTCCACTCGGCGGCGTGGGCGCCCATGTTGTTCCAGCCACGGCCCTCATACACATTGCCATCTCCGCCGATCAGGAAGTTGTAGCCGATGTCGGGCCAGCCCAGAGAGTCCATATGGTAGGCCTGGACACTCTGCAGGACGGCGTTGCACTGGGCGCGGGTCTCGCAGTAGGAGCCGGCGGTGTGGTGGATGATGGCGTAGCTCAGATAGTTGCCCAGGCCGACGGTCCACTTGGCGCCGCGACCGCCCCACTCCGCCTTGGATACGACATAGACGCCCTGGGCCATGTACTGGCTGCAGACCAGGACGGCCAGGAGGAGAGCCACTTTGGAAACCATAATAATCAGCTGTAATAGTTGACGATCGCTTGATGGAGATTGAAGAGCTGCGGGGCGCTTATATAGGGGACGTCGATCCAAAGTGGCAGCTTATCTTGGCGTCTACCTATGTGATTTACAGCGCTACTTGGCGGCACTTACTCTGATTCGACTCGGGGGAAGCACCGCAGAGAGAGCTTCGTCCCAATCTTGTGATTTTGATTTATTCGCTCGGCCATTCCAGAAGGTCCTTATCGGTTTGAATCGATGATTTCGAAATAGTTATTCCGGTTACAACTTTTGTTGTGTATTTATTTTAAGGCAGGCAAAAAAGCTTAACAATCAATAATTTACATAATCTGACCTTATAGAATATTTGTATTTTTCGGATTGGCATCGGCAGCCGAGTTGATTTAACCAGAGATCTGGAAAATAACAAAAGAAACAGATAGCTATAGTTTAAAACTTTACCATAAGGTTGGTAAATATTACAAAAAACAAGAAAGGAATCAAACTTCGGCATGCTGAAGTTTAAATACCCTTGCAGTAGGTAGAAGAAGAAAAAAATAAATAATAAATAAATAAATAAAATTCTGACCTTTTCGCTTTCTCGGGTACCGGCATAAAATAAATGTTGCTAGAGAAAAATGTTGCCAGCGAAGAATGTAGCTAGCGAAAAATGTTGCGAACGAACTAAATGTTGTGAGCAACAAAATTAAAACCGATTAATACAAAATGGCCATGTCTCAAATTTTAGAAAATATGGGGAACAAGAAAGGAAGCTAACTTCGGCATGCCGAAGTTTAAATACCCTTGCAGAAATTAGAAGAAGAAGAAGAAAAGTGTTCTGACTTTTTCGCTTTATCGGGTCGGGTACTGTCATAAAATAAATGTTGCCAGTGCAGAATGTTGCTGACGAAAAATGTTGCAAACAACAAAGCCAAACAGATATATATACTCCTATGCAGCTATATGATATAGTAGTCCGATTTTGATAAAATTAAAACCGAAATTCTGGAATAATACAAAGTGGCCATGTCTCAAATTTTTTGTGAAAATATGTGGAAAATTGGTTTAGTTAGATTTGTTTTTCTCAAAATGTTCAGATCGGTCCTATGGCTGCTATATGATATAGTGGTGCGATTTTGATAAAATTAAAACCGAAATTCTAAAATAAAACCAAATGGTCAGATCTAAACTTTTATGCAAATATTTTAAAAATTGGCTAAGCTATAATTTTTTCATTAAAATTTACCGATCGTTCCTATGGCAGCTATATGATATAGTCGTCCGATCCGGTCGGTTCCGACTTATATAGTAGTGAGAGCATATAGAAGACTATTTGCAAAGTTTCAGCTTTCCGCTTTAAAACTGAGGGACTAGCTTGCGTAGAAACGGATGGACGGACGGACAGACGGACAGACGGACAGACGGACAGACGGACAGACGGACAGACGGACAGACGGACAGACGGACAGACGGACAGACGGACAGACGGACATGGCTATATCGACTCGGCTGTTGATGCTGATCAAGAATATATATACTTTATAGGGTCGGAAATGTCTCCTTCACTGCGTTGCAAACTTCTGACTAAAATTATAATACCCTGCAAGGGTATAAAAATACTATAGTAATAAATAAATATTTTATATAGATATACTCTCCGAATTTGAGCGAAATCAAATGATGGACATAGGAGCTATTACACAATAAATTTCTCCCTTCTATATCCATCTTGCTCGCTCTTAGTTGAGTTACGAACCCTGGTTTTACACTGGGTATCAAAATAAATTTAAAATTTTTTCTTTTAAATAGTAGGCTATATTTACAACTGCGAATTTTAAATTGAATTGATCTAAATAAAATAAAAAAAAAAAACGTTTTAAATAATCCTATGCATCAAAGTGGGCTTTCCTGTTGCTGTGGCGCTGCCTTTTGGGATCTTGACAACATCGTAAACGATATTATCTTTAAATATATACATCCGATACGACATTGACTATAGTCAGTAAATGAATACTTTCATTGAGCGCAGTAAACAAAGTACAAATATACAAATATGGTCGGTGAGTATTCTCTACTGCATTTTCACTGAATCTGAGTCTGTAAGGCTTTTCTCCTTGAAGTACTAAGGGAGGAGTTTAACCACTTTTTGGTGAACGTGAGTGCTATTGATCATTGCGAATTCTTATTTATTTTTCTTGCTTCCAGACAAGCTGCTTGTCCACGATGAAACTGAATTATCCAGGTCGCTGCATAATGGCCCAAACCCTTAAGCACTGCGACAGCTATACGAGTCTCATCAACTACTTTGAGTTGATGTACTGCGTATTCCAGGTTCGCGACAAGACGACGGAGCTAGTTGTGCTGTCCCTTTATAGTTTGATCTATATGGTTATGTTCTGTATCGTTTTCGTGAGCATAAACGAATAGTAAGTTGGCTGCCAATAGCCGTACCATGTACGTTTGGTTTACACATTTCCGCAGCTATTTGCCAGCACTGAAAATCGCGGCGATAAGGTTCAAGATGAACGAGTACTTGGCCGGTGTAATACTGGTGGGCGTGGCCAACTCCACTTCCGATTTCCTGCTCAATTTATCGCCGGTGCGGAGTGGGTCTCCCACCATGAATATAGCCATGTGTGGCGCCCTGACGACCATATGCTTGAGCGGTGGAGCGATCTGCTTTATAATGCCGTTCAAAATGAACGGTTCCAGTGTTTTTCGCGATTTCCTTTTCGTATTACTCCTCTTAGTGCTGATCCGATTCTTCATGGACTCCCCGGGGCCGCCATACTGGGCAAAGGCCCTCAGTGAGTAGACTCAAAGGCACAAAGTAACTACGGAGATACCATCTAACATCTTTGTTCTAGCCATATTTCTTATATACCCCGTATACCTGGCTGTAAATATATTTGATTTCATCCTTATGCGTTACAATATAAAAAGTGAGTGACTGAGTTTATATAACAAGTATACAAATGCTTATTCCCCTCTATTCCCTGCTGAACTCCGACGCGAAATCAACATCCTGAGATACGAGCCGAGCACGCCGCAGCTAGACAAGAAACTGTACGACAAGGTTCTCACACTTACCGATCTCGAGGTGGACGACGACGTCCAGCTGCTGCGCATGAAAACTCGCTATGGCATTTTTCGCGCCGGCGTCTATGTCACACCGAAGCCGTTGGTTAAGCCGAAGAAGGTGAACGTGGAGAGTAACAGATCGGCCCTGCACAGCAGTCACAATCCGCAGAATCGTTTCCTGATCAGAGAGTTCTTCACGGACATTAACCCCATTGATCTGGAGCAGTGGGCTTTGAGTGGCCGATTCGGGCGGTTTAAAATCATTTGCACTTCGCCAGTCAAGTTGTTGCTTCGCTTGACGATCCCAAAGGTGAACTATGAGGCGATCAAGCATGGCTGGAGCAAGTTACTCAACTGTCTGCAGATCCTTATAAGTCCGTTTTTTGTGATTGTTCTTTTGCACAGTGCGTTAACATGAATTGCAGGATATATTCTTACCTATAATCGTACTTTGTTTCAGCAATGTATCATTCAACTCACAACCCGAATAGTTGGTTAATTCGTTTTTATTTCGATATAGCCAAGTGGTCCTTCTTGGTAACCGTGCCACTGTGTATTATCGTCTTTCATCACTCGCGCACGGACATTCCGCCGTGCTACCATATCGTAAGCGAGGCGCTCCATCTTGATTTCTATTTTAATTCCAATTCCGTTTCCGCTTCCGCCTTCTAGCTATTTGCCTTTGGCACCATTATCAGCGTGATCACTCTGGTCTGGTTTTGTGCCTGGGAAATGGAGGTGATCGTCTCAATCATTGGCATCGTGTTCAACCTCACGAACGACTACATGACCGTCACCTTCAACGCTTTCTCAAATGCCGTGCCGGATATGATCGCCTATGTCCATCTCTCCAAGAACGGGTACGGAAAGATGGCCTTCGGCGGCATCATTGGCGGCGTGGTGTTCAGTAAGGCCTCGAATTTCCACACCTCAAATTATATAAATTTCAATCAATTTCAGATCTGGTAAGCAACCTAGGCGCACAGTTTGCTAAAAACGAAGTGGCGTATTCGCACATGATCGGAGACTTTGGAGAGACCCTCTTCGTGTTCCTGATAGTGACCATCTGCTCCACGGTTTGGTGGTGCTTCATCTTGGACTTTAATGCCCGCCGATCCGGTGGCATCTTTTTGTGGTGTTTGTACGTGTTGTTCCTTATATTCGTAACTCTCATGGAGATCGGCTTTATCCACGACTTTACCAAGGATGTGGTTATCCCAATATACGACTAAGCCAGGACCCCGCTCTCCCATTCCCCCTTCTAGGACCATTAAAGCCTTGCACGCTCTTCTATTTTTTATTTCTGTTCGTGTGTTTTTATTGGGAAAGGATCAGGGATCTAACCGGACCAGTGGGACCAGCCGCGAATCTCGTTCCAGATGTGGGTGCCGGGGCACTCGGTGGCGCTGACCTGGCGATGGCCATACAGGATGTAGCCGGAGCTCAGCTGGCCACGGTTGACGGCGTCCTGGAGAAGCTGCTGGGCGGCGGAGATCATGTTCGGCTCCAGGGTGTCCCAGTTGTAGTTGCCCAGGAAGCTGATGCCGATGCTGTAGGGGTTCCACTCGGCGGCGTGGGCGCCCATGTTGTTCCAGCCACGGCCCTCATACACATTGCCATCTCCGCCGATCAGGAAGTTGTAGCCGATGTCGGGCCAGCCCAGAGAGTCCATATGGTAGGCCTGGACGCTCTGCAGGACGGCGTTGCACTGGGCACGGGTCTCGCAATAGGAGCCGGCGGTGTGGTGGATGATGGCGTAGCTCAGGTAGTTGCCCAGGCCGACGGTCCACTTGGCGCCGCGACCGCCCCACTCCGCCTTGGATACGACATAGACGCCCTGGGCCATGTACTGGCTGCAGACCAGGACGGCGAGAAGGAGAGCCACTTTGGAAACCATGATGAACGCTTGATGGCGATTAAGGTTCTGCTCGGCGCTTATATAGTGGACCGAGATGGAAGGTAATACTGCGGCTTATCGGACCTTCGAGGCTGATTTACAGTCCCCCTCGGCGGCACCTGCTTAGATTCTTATTAGGGGAAGACCCTCCGAGCGGACTACCTCGCAATCTGCTGATGTTGATTTATTCCGCGACTGATTAAGGTGGCAATTATCAATGGGAGTTCTGGTCGACACATTGGCTGGCAATGGAAGCGTACAATGACGCGGGAAAAGGGGCTAGTGTCTTAACCACATAAACAAAGAAATAGGTAAAAGGGTAATTATAGTTCTATCATTTACTACATTCTGTTTCCTAAGGCGACCTTTCAATATCCGTCAATATAAGACAAGATTTTTTGAAATACATAGATCTCTACTATGTGGCTTCGTGCGGGAGGATCGCCGTTTAACTTTACACAACTTGACAATGATTTTGAGAACTTCTTGACGAACGTAAGCGGCTGATGAAAGTCACATTTAAGCCTTAGTTCTCTCTCCCCACAGATGAGCTGTGTGGCTGTGATGAAGCTGCCCTACTCCAAGCGCTGCATGATGGCCGACAGATCCCTCGACTGCAAGCGAATTGTCAACTTCTTCAACTACTTTCGCATGATGTACTGCATCATTGACATTGACCATAAAACAACGGAGATCCTGCTTATGTTTCTTTTCATGCTCATCTGCGTGGTGTTCCTGTGGATGCTGTCCTACAATATCAGTAACTTGTAAGTTTCTGGATATCTTCGACTGACATGCATTGACCTGCGAGCATGCAGCTTTACGCCCGTGCTGAAAATAGTCTGCTTGAAGCTCCACATGAACGAGTATCTGGCGGGTGTTACCTTCCTGGCCTTCGGCAACTCCTGCCCCGACATAATTGCCAATTTGATGCCCGTGAGAGCCAATGCCCCAATCTTCACTATAGCAGTGGGCAATGCCCTGGCCATAATACTCCTCAGTGGAGGCACTGTGTGCTTCCTGAGGCCCTTCAAAATGAACGGACACTGTACGGTGCGGGACCTGTTGTTCCTGCTGCTAGGCGTGGAGGTTCTGCGGTATGTGATGGAAAATGGTGGGCAGGGTACTGTGACCATGCGGGAGAGTGTCAGTGAGAACAATTCCTCTGTTCTGGAAGCTTTAACATCTATAACTTGATATTCCCCAGGTCTGTTTGTTGTGTATGTTATCTATGTGACCGTTAATGTCATTGATCTTGTCCTAATGCGTTACTCAATGAAGAGTAAGTTGAACGGCAGCCAGGGAGCCATTTAATCAATGTCCCAACCCCCCAGAGCTTCGCAAGGAACTCGAGGTAATGCGAAGTTTAAGTCCTGTACCACAAAGGGAGTACTTGGCCAAGATGGAGACGCTGACTACCTGGGAGGTGGACGATGAGCTTCCCATTCATGACACCACCAGGTACCGTCACTCTAGGGCGTCGGGTCGTCAGTTTGCCGAGGTCACAAGTGCGGGTTACTTTACCACCCCGAAGCAGAAGGATCGTCCCGAGCCTGTGGACATCGAGAAGAATCGAACGTATCTGTATCATTCCAAGAATCCTAAGAACCTTCTGCTCTTCCGCGAGTTCTTCCAGTCCCTGAATCCCATCGACGGAGAGGCTTGGGAGCTGGGTAGTAATTGTTATCGCTTCTTCATGATTATCCGAAGTCCCCTGGTATTCTTACAGCTGGTCCTCATTCCCGTGGTGGACTTTGAGAAGGACAAGCACGGCTGGAGCAAGCTGCTCAACTGCCTGCAGATTGTATTGAATCCGTTTGTGGTCATTACCCTGGTACATTGTAGGTACGTGCGAGTCCCAAGGCAGAGCATCTTATATCCTAACCGGTTTACCCCCAGCCGCGTTTTCTAGCATATATTACACTTGGTACATAACCCTTAACGTTAGCATATCGATGTGGTCGCCTTGTCTGACGCTGCCGCTGGCAGTTGCTATTTTCCTGCATTCCCGGACGGATGTGCCACCCTGCTATCACGTGGTTAGAATACGCTGCTTTAAGGTCCTTCCTGGAGGTCTCATGGTGTTCTTTTTAGCTTTTCGCCTTGCTCACCTTTTTCAGTTCGCTCACCATCATCTGGGTAGCGGCCACCGAGCTGGAGGTGCTCTCCGAAATCGTGGGCATAGTGTTTCGTCTGTCGGAGAACTTTATGGCCGTCACCTTTGGGGCGATATCGAATGCCACGCCGGATATGATAGCCAACTCGCAGCTGACGCTGCAGGGCTACGGACGGATGGCCTTTGCCGCCATTATAGGTGGTCCGGTTTTTGGTAGGAATGTGGATTTAATACTGGTTCACCCAACTCCAGAAGTTAACCCTTTTTTCAGCCACCGTGGTCAGCATGAGCGTGGCCTTTATATTCAACAAGAAAGTACGCCAGGAGGACGCCGCCTCTTGGGTGTTCGGCGAGTACGGTGAAATCTGTTATTATTTTCTGGGTATAACTATTTGGACCACGCTGTTGTGGGCCATGCTCTTCGATTTTCACGCCCGTCGATCCGCCGGTGTTTTCCTGTGGTGCATTTTCCTGCTTTTCATGCTCTACGTCGTGTTGGTGGAGTGGGAGGTCATTCACGATCTGTCCGAAGACCCGATATTGCCACCACTTTGATTGAGTTTTGAAACTTTAAAATATTAAAATTGTACCGACTCTTCTAAAGTATTCAATTAGGAACTGATAACTCTAAAGAATTTATTCCAATTTCAAGTTGAATTACCAAAGTTCGGTCTGCATTTTCAACCATTATCGGAGGTAGAGACTGCCGCGCACAGACTAATTAAGTTAATGAAGTATCATAATTATAACATTGCCAAGGGAAATGCCCTCCAAAGGCGTCGGCGAACGAGCAAGGGAACTGACAGTCGTCCATTGAAATGCAGCGGAGTAGACACTCCTGGCAAACTGTCCTGACCCGACACTCGAGCATAAAAAAAGGGCTTATTGCATAATGAAGGGAAACCTCGAGCGATGTGCAACGGCGGGGAAAGCATCTCGTTAATTAGGGCTAAAGTCGCTGGAGATTGGTGTCCCGGGAGGACGGCCAAAGGATAAGATATTAATAATCCCCAGTAGCCGCTATTTCAAGTCCTGAAATGCCTCCAAATTGAATGAAATTAAATAACTCTCACAACTCGCTGCTAGTTTTTTCTCTGTCAAATGTAAATTTCACTAGATTCCGGCTATTATGCCAACTGCAGCTGAAACATAACCATTAGATTTAAGTACAATTGCATAAACAAGGACTGTGTGCAAGGGAAAAAAAGGAGGAGAGGGCGAAGCGGAAGCCAAGTGGCAGCTCCAACTTCAAAGGCAAATGCCACGCAGCATTCCGGCAGTAATAAAAGCACTCAGCCACCTCCCTTAGACTTCCGTCCATGTGTCCATCTTCCATCCGCCATTCGCCTTCCATCTGTGCACTTAATGTGACATGTTTTTGCAGCAGCTTTGGTTTCCCTCCTTTTGCCACTCGAGAGTTCCCTTTAGCAGCGGGAGAGTCATGCGATTTGATGCATTTTGCTTGTTACCAAATTGTTTTGCATTTTCCCTCAGCCGAATTGAAGGCAAAAACGAGGAAAGGAATTCAGGGTCCTGGGCTCCCTGATTCGGTGTGAAAGTCATCAAATATTTAAGGCTCAAGTGCAGAATGGCATTCAGCATTGGCAGAGAATGATGTGAAATTGATTTTTATCTGTTAGGATATATCAAGGTCATGGCATAATATTTAAGTCGGTCGATTGGCATTCCATTGTCGAAAAAGCTCTCTCCTATCGGGAACTATTTTTTGTTTTTATTCTTATAGATTATAGTCATGGGACAGGCCCCTGTTTACTGAATGAATTTATTTCCACCTCTTCGCCTTATCGTCTGGTACTTTTTCCATTCTTCACCATAAATCGTGTCATATCGGCGGAAAGTGCGGGTAATCTATGATTTCAAATTTAGAAAATCATGGCGGTCTCCATTCTAGATGTATTCCTGGGTGTATACATATATATATTTTTTTCCTTTATGACCCAGACAGCAAAAGTTTTCACAAACTATTTATAACAAGTTTTATAAGCGCTGCGGTTCAAGGGGCAACGGAGGGCGAAACCTCACCATTTTTCCTAATAAACATGAAAATATACCACGAAAATGCCAAACATATTTCACATTGCAGCTCAGTTGCAAGTTGCACGTTGCAGTTGCAGTCTTGCAGCTTGCAGTCTTGCAGCTAGCTATTTCCGCAGTTAAACTTTGCGTTGTCAGTTGGCTAAATGGAAAATATTTCAGGCACTGGACCAGGACCATGTACTTGCGTATTAAATAACTGCAGCGGCTGATTTATGTCTGGAGAGCGTCTGGAAGCTAATGCTGCTGGCCGTAAATTGCCGCTTAGCATTATAACTCAATTAGCCGGTGGATGGGCTGCGTATACGCCGCGTTGGCCCAAGCGGAAGTCGGACAGTGCGAGAGCCAACAGTTTACATTTACAGCTGTACTGGTGAATTATGCAAGCCCTAATTAATGCCGGGCAGCACAGGGGAACTGTTCTTGTTTGCTGCCCATTGTAGTAGTTGTAGTTGTAGGTCACCTTCCGCCCGGGCCTGCACATCCGCTTTGGGCCCGGCTACGTGTCCTTGTTGTGGGCTAATGAATCGGCTGCCAGGCAGTCTTGGCTTCGTGTCTGCGGTATGCTTGCAATTAGCGCTGTCTCACATTTGACTTAACCGCTTCATCAGGGCAGAGGTGTGAAGAGCAGTTGCTTTATGGCAACGGGGCGTATACGTAGTGTTGGCATATTGCAGGTGAATTTAAGGATAAATACCATCAAAAATCTGGAAAAATACAGCCGCTAAAGCAGGAACTTTTGAAAAATTCCATATAAAAACCTTCTAAACTAAAAGCCCTTCCCAAAAATCGCACAAACTCGCTTCAGAAGTTAATTTTTTTTATTTTATTATCATAATAATTTGTTTTTTTTTTTTTGCCCTATTTTGGTGGCCATTTTATTTAAATTTTAAATATCACCGAACCCTGCGTGAATCTGAGTGTCAAGGGAAAAGGAATGAATAACTTCAAAGTTGACTAATACGGCAAATGCCAAATAAAGAAGGTAGACAACGATCGAGAACAGCCCCACGCAGCGTCGGGCGAAGAATCCAAGGGTTGTGGCCCACAATAAGTCGCACATAAGTGATATAATGAGGAAAGCGTAGGCCATTTGACCGAACGCTCCCCATCCACTGCGCGAATCATTAGGGCCAGCGAGCTCCCGTATTTTCAGCACGGCGCTGGCGGAGAAGAGGATTGCTAAGGATTTTGGAAATATTGGATACATTTACTCAATATGCAATATACAATATACCCACATAACAGGGGCCCAGCAATGGCGGACGCATAGGCCATTTTTGGGTAGCCCTCCCTGGCCATCCCGGTGTTCGCAAACAGGGCTCCCAGGTTGGCCGTACAGGCCTGCACCGTGGCACCCATGAAATCTTTGTTAACGTTAATTGTGTGTCCTATCACCTCAATGGCCGTGTCCATTTCCGTTGCACAAAGTAGGATCATGGTCATCGATCCGGTCAAAGTAATCACTGTAAAGACCTGTGAGTTGAATGTCGGGTGTCGGGTGTCGGGCTGGTTAGGATCTTTCCAAAGACAGTAAGATGCATAACGCTGGATCTTTCTTATGCTTCCAGGGTTCTTGGTCTCACTTACCCAGTGGAATTTCGGTGGTATGTCGGTGCGACTCTTCATGAAAACTACAATTGCCAGCGGTACTGTTATCACCAAGGAGTAAAGCCCAAAATGGAAAGTTTGACCTAATTGAAGGTACCAGAGAGTGATCCGTTCACGTGAACGAAATAATCCTGCAGGGGATGCAGGAGGGCGCATACAGTTTCCGGCGGTACCAAGCCTCCGGGCTTATACTCACCCATTAGCACAGCAATGGTTAGCGCCGGATTTATCACAATCTGAAAGCAGTTCAGGAGCTTGTTCCAGCCATGCCTGTTCAGTTCGCAGTCCACCACTGGTATGAAAATGTGGCACAGCAGTACGGCAGGGGCCTGGATCAGCAGGTTGGTTCGCTCGAGCATTTCCGCTCTGCGCCAGTCCCGGCACTTGATGGGCCTCAGACCCAGGAAGAAATGCCTGACAAGTCCATCATTCGGAGCCCCACTAATGTCGAAGTGAGCATATTTAGTTTTCCGCTGGTTGACGCCCCTGCGCTGTCTACCCGTCATTTTCATGGTGGTAAACTGAATCCTGGTGTACGCGGCCTTCAGGCTTCGCCTTTCATAGATATCCACTCTCGAGTCCTCAGATAATGACTTTCTCCGTTCTTCGAGGGCCCTCACCTTTGAGTCCAAATCGAAAGTGGCGGGTCCATCCATTAGAGCCACCATCTGACGGTCGATTGCTGCAAAGAGATGAATATCGTATTGAGAGGCTTAACTTCCACGCTCCGCTTACAATTTAGTGTCGACCGCAATAGAATAGCATCCACAATGTTTATTATGATGTAGGATACGTACACCATGCACATTACTAAAGTTGAGGGGGAAGACACAGAGTTATAGAAGCACTCCTCGTTGTAAGGAAAACCCCTGTTCGAACAATATGCTTACTGAACATCTCTAGGGAGTCTATAACACCATCGTTCGATATGTACAAATCTAACATTGACGCTCCCAAAATGAGGAACAAAAAGTCGCGACCGGACTCATATCCATTCATCTTGTAAGGCGTCAGGTAACTGATGAGGCCCCCAGAAACCAAAACCACAAAGAGGGCCGAGGACATGGTGTTGCCGACAACGGGAATGTCCTTGTTAATGTTCGCCAGGTTGCTGAACAGATCGCCCGACGTAGTCCCAAAGGCCAACAAGGTCACACCTGCCAGGTGCTCGTTCATATGGAGGTATTTCGCCACGGACTTTAGGGCGGGCGTGTAGCTGCACGTACGAAGATTACCATTACCGCTCTGTATTTCGCGGAGTGACTCACAATTTGTAGCACACATAGCTCAGCAGGAGCACTATCTCAATGCAGAACATCACGATCAGGGTGAGGAAGAGACCCTCCTGAAACGTATTGACCACTTGGAGATCACACGCCAGGAGCCTCATGTAAGGCACAACGTTGGTGCTGGTGATGCAACTTTGCGCCCTCTTCACGAACTCGCACCTTTCCTCGAAGGGCACATTGTTGGCCACGTAGCAGCTGACCTTCTTCCAAAAGAAATCGAACTCGTCATCGAATGCGTTTTCCTCGTACCGAATGGTGGCCATTTTTGTGTATTTGTGGACCTGAATTTGTAAAATGAGTCTCACAAATCATTTGGTGTTTTAAAAATCAAACAATTATTCTGATGACGAACTATTATGACAAACAAAGCGCTTCCCTTGAGAGCGCTGGTATAACCAAAGAAACTATTAATTCATTGCATATTGATTTAAAAATTAATTTTTATGTGGAATAACATTAGCATTATCTTCTTTATACTTTTATCGCACTTTCTTTTACGCTTTGCCTGCAATGTATTAGCTAAGTTTCACTAAGGAGTGAATGAGAGTATTTTTGTAAGCTGCTCTCTGAGAAAGCTTTGCATTTTTGCTATTTATTTACAATTGATAAAAATTAGAAGGGAAACAGGAGAAAACCTTTACAATTTGCAGTAGTATCTAGTCCCCCATTGGCTCTAGAGTCACAGAATGTCTATGAAGGTTTTTTAGTTTTTCTATAAACGTTGTCAGGACTTGACACTACCCATTCGGTTCAAAAAATCATTGTATACATAGTTTGTTTCAATGTATAATATGTAAAAGAGATACGAGCTGATCAGCCGATTAATTAATTCTCTTTTTCGTTCGAATTGGAAAAGATGGTCATCCCGTTGCCCGCACATCCGGCGCATTTAGAAAAGCTAGCTTCCAATGATCAGATGGCCTTCAATCTGGTTGGCAACCCACAGAGCGTGCAAGACGGCACCGGACCGACCGATAACCACCGGCACATTCTCGCCCTCTTCGCCAGCCTGTGCCACCGCCTGCGGACGGTATTTGCCCGCCTGATGGCCAAGATATTCAGGGGCTTCCTCGCCGGGCGAACGAGTTTGACCTACAAGGAGGTGCCCGTGTCGCCGGTCTCCCTTCAGCGGCTGGCGGAGGTGGGCCGGAAGATCCTGGTGCTGGACTTGGACGAGACCCTGGTCCACTCCTGTTACACGGATCCGGAGACGCAGGACGAAGTGGGCTGCAGTCAGATACCCAGTAGGGCGGTGCCCGACTACAAACTCGACGTCTGCCTCGATGACACCTCCACCATCCCGTTTCGGGTGTTCAAGCGGCCGCATGTGGACAAGTTCCTAAGTCTGGTGTCCAAGTGGTATGACCTCGTGATCTACACGGCCAGCCTGGAGGTGTATGCCTCCAAGGTGGTGGATCTTCTGGATGGCGGTCGGGAAATGCTGACACGCCGCCTCTACCGACAGCACTGCCACTCCACCACGGCTCTGTTCACCAAGGACCTGACGATGGTCAGCGATGACCTGAGGGGCGTGTTCATTATCGACAACTCGCCGAACGCCTACATCTACTTCCCCAATAATGCGCTGCCCATAAAGTCCTTCATCTACGATCCTGACGACATCGAGCTGCTGAAGCTGCTGCCATTCCTCGATGCTCTGCGCTTTACTAAGGATGTTCGGTCGGTTCTTGGCCGGCGTATCACGACCTAGGATAGAAGTGTATTTGCCAGTGTAGTACGGTCCAAGCCAGAAGCCAAATTGAGACTCTGTGAGGGATGTTATGCGAATTTCTTTGTTTATGTTCACAAATTGTAAATGAAAAAAACCCTCACTAATTACGACAAATCTAACCTTGAATGAGGCCAGGACATTTTCAGAAACAGCAGCATATGGGACTCACCTTAGCACAGGTGCATTGCATTGCTCATACGCCAGGTGGGCCGGATGTGTTTTTTTGCTCGGCTCCTGTTTTTGCCTCGTGTGCAAGGATAAGTTTTCGTGAAAGCCACCTGCATGCAAATGCAGGAGCGTAATGATGTTGCGGCTTTTTGACTTTGCACGGCCACAGTGGGAGCCACCTGATGCCTCGCTCTCTCTCTCTGTGGCAGGGAAAAGTTGCCAAAGTTTAAATTGAATTCTTAATTATGGCACGCAGAGTTTTGTGCCCAAAATGCTTAGAAAATGATGCTGTGTCCCTGTGATAATTTTGTTTGTTTCTATTTTTCTACACATTTATTTTTTGTGGATCCAAGAGAGAGATTCATGCCGTGGCAGTGTGTGATTTATCTGTGTGTGGTGCGGGGGCCCCACAAACTTTGATTTGTAGCTCCATAAAAGCGCGGACAAAATTCCATGAAACTGTAGCCGCTGCCAGGCAGGGTTATTGAAATCCAGCAGATAACTTGCACAGCAGCAGAAGCGACAGCAGCAGCAGCGACAGGCTGTGCAGTTTCGGCGGCAACGGTGCGTATGAGCAATCAGTCAACCAGTCAGTGAGTCAGTTAGCTGCCGATATCTCGATTTTTTATGCTTGGCCTAGTGTAAATTCAGCCTAGGTTCCACTCTGACTTTAAAGGGATTGCAATTTAAGAGTAGTTTCCTCTAATTCAGAGTCCCCTTGAGCTCAATTACCTTTTTGCTCTTACCCAGTTAATTTGCTTATTAGCCGGAAAATGTGGCACTGGCGGAGAAAAAGTGACTCTCTAATTAGGTTTTTGCATTGCAAATGAATCTCTGCGGCTTTCTAGCTTCTGTCAAAATAAACAAACCAAAGACAGCGAGCTGTAAGCTATATGTAGTCCATCGTAATTGACTGTGAGTCAGTGGAATGAGTTGATTGCTCGTTGTGGTTTTTTGAACTTAGCCCCGGGCCAATTAACAATGCAAATTGGCCAGAGGAGAGCAAAAGCTAGTAAGTGAATTTATTTCCAAGCCAAGTCTGAGCCGAGTCTGAGCCAAGCCCTCAACGAAAGCCCCCCCGGCAGAGACCTCTATTTGCCATCGGAATCGGCGGCCTAAGCTGCACACATAAATCTTGCATTGAACGTTTAGGGGGCGGCACTTTCACCTGCTCCGCCATAAATTTCCATTTTTCATTCCCAAATGCCGCCACTCAATTTGGCTTAAACGTTCTTACGACCAAGGGAAGACAAGCGGGGTAGCTCCTAACCAACTTCCAACTTGTTGGGGGAATAAAAATGGCTTTGTGAACAGAAAAAGCTTACGAATTTTGCTTTAATTGATAACATTTATTTATATATCTGTAGTATACTTTTAGACATAAACAAAGCTCTTTAGATATGGGTAAAGTCATCAGATCTTCTTAGAAGCTAACGAAAATCAATAAAAAATATGAACAAGAACTCTTTAAAATAATTATAATATATTCTTAAACGCTTTTTTTATGAAATATCAATTAAATTCATACAATTTCACTCGGCTGAAAGCCGCACTCTGTCATTTTCTCATCGATCCAGCTCCGCAGGTGGGCCACATTCGCATACGCCGCCGGCACATCCTTCTCGGCGCACTCAATGCCCCAGGACACAATCCCGGCCAGTTGATAGCGATCCGCCTGCCCCGGCATTGTGCAGAAGAGCGGTGAGCCGCCGTCACCCTTGCACGTGTCCTTGCCCTGCACGCCGCCGGCACAGATGAAGCTGGCGTGAAGCCGGTAGCGACGTCCCAGGATCGTGCGACGCAGCAGACGCTGACAGGACTCGTGGTCCACCACGGGCAGCACGATGCGCTTCAGCAGGTGCTCCGTGGTGCGGGACGTGCTGTTGCTGTGACCCCATCCCGTGGCCAGGCAGTGCGCCCCCTCCAGTTGCTCCGCCAGCTGCGGCGACTCCACCGGCGGCAGGCACAACGGCTGGATGTGGGGGGCCAGCTGGAAGGGTCGCTCCAGGACCAGCAGGGCGATGTCGTTGTAGAAGGTCAGATTGTTGAAGTTCTCGTGACGAATCATGTGGCTAATCCGGCGCATCTGGTAGGGCAGCCGCTCGGTCTGGGTGTTCAGGTCCCATTCGCCAGCGCGGGCCAGCAGCGAGTCCTCTGAGAAGTTGGCCACGTTGTGGGCACTGGTCAGCACCAGCTGTGGGTGGATCAGAGTGCCGCCGCAGATGTAGTTGCCTTCCATGTCCATCAGGGCCATCATCCAGGGGAATTCGCCGAAGACGGACTCGTTGTCGTTGTAGCCATCCAAAGCGTAGTATAGGCCCCGCGGATTGCTATAACCGCAGCCTTTGTAGAGGAAGTCCTGTACCTTGCGCAGCTGGGTATTCTTCTCTTCCTCGATCTGAAATGAAGTTCATCTTACTTTCGTTTCATTTCCCCTTAAAGGTTTCCACTTACCTGGTCATTTAGCGGACAGCACTGCTCCACGGAGCGGCAGCCAAAGTTGCTATCCTCATTTATACGCGCCTTGATGATGTACCTGCCGTCCTCGTTGAGCACTCCCGTCTTGCAGAGATGCCGCGGCACACACTCCTTTTGCAGGCCGCAGCTTTTGTAGCCCTCATCCTTGGCTGTTAGCGTCGTGGTCGTCGTTGTCGTAGTCGTAATCGTGGTGGTCTCTAGCTTGGAGAGCCAGGGATTTCCCCGCCGCTGATTGCGATACTCAATCTCGGCCTCCAGGGCATAGTAGCTCTGCAGCTGCTCTTTATCGCAGCACACTTGGCTGGGGCCGCAGCTGAGGTCAAGGACCCGCACGCCCAGTTTCCCCCGGCCGGCGTCATCGCTCACCTCGCAGATCTTCTTGTCGACGCAGCTCTGGTGACTCCGGCAGGCTTGGATGGAGTAGGCCGGCGCCGGAAGCGACAGCAGCGAGAGACTGGCCACCAGCAGCAGCTCCACATTGACGGCGACGATGGCTATGGCATGGGAATGAGCAGGCTCGATCACTCGCAGGGCCAAACAATAAACAACACTCACCCATTGTGAGATATCGGAATTTTAGAATATAATATATAATCTCAATCGAATCGCTGCGCAATATATTCGGAGACACTTGCCAGAGCCGCGGCGCATTTGAGACTGACTCTGCCGGGGGAATACTATGCTTTTTAGGGGCTCTTCTCTCTCAGCTCTCCGGAGATTACTCAGATTACTTCCCATCACTTGCCGTGCTAATTATTCTCGAACTCTCCTGATCCGAGTGTTATCTCTCTGCTATTTTGGAATCTCCCAAGCCGGTTCTATAAATGCCTATGAGTCTCACTCGATTGAATCAGTCCTCTTGGCGAAACCCAAACTTAACAAACTATCTCCAGGTATACACACAAAAAGATATACATAGTACGATTTTCCTCTACATAAGTGCATTGAAATGCAGTCTTTAATATATAGTTTAAATTAGTCACATTGTCATCCGCTGTTGGCAAAACGTTATCAATGAGAAACTCCGGACTTGCATTCAAATGAATGCAAAAATTATGAATACTTTGAATAAGTTAAGTGAACTTGTTGATTATTTTGTTAAATTTATAATTTATGTGTATTTATGTATAATATTACCAGACCGGTGTTTCCTGCTGCACTACCCACTCACTACTATTATTTACTATTTTCAATAAAGAAATATATAGATTTCAGATTTTACTGGAAGCTAAAAGTGTATATAAAGGAACCTGTTGAATCCTAACAGAATTATTACCCATAATTACTTCAGATTTGGCCCATTACTCCACCAATTCTCGTCCTGTAATGGCAAGTGAAAGGACTAACTTACTAATCCCAGCTGTGCTCCTGCTCCTGCTGAGCCTGGCGCTGGGGATGCCGAACTCACGCGATGTTTCGGCATCCAATGAGAGCTGTGGCATCAACATGGAGTGCGTGCCGCGAAAGCTGTGCCAGGACGACATCAGCCAGGACGACGGGTCCTTCCTCATCACTCCCAGTATCGGACAGGCCAGCCAGACCAAGTGCTCCCGCACTCTGTATCGCTGCTGTCGGGTGAAGCAGAAGGTTAGTACCTTCTGGAGAAGATATACAAATATTTTGTATTTAAAATAAATCTCCGATATCCTGGAATGCTACTAATGGTATGGAATTTCCCATTGTTTTTCAGGAGGACAGCAGCCAAACACAATCTCAGGAATCATCTTGAGCTGCTAAATAAATGGTTATAGAAACGTTTTTTAAAATCTTTACTAATTTTACCTTAAGTTTTATATCTAAATAAAATATTTTTCAATTCATTTTGTAAAATCTGGTGATGGTTGAAACAATGTAAATGTATTTAAATCTATCCAAATATATAACCTATTTCCAAGGAATTTGAAAAGCATTATTATTTTATATAGTTTTATTAAGAATTATGGCTTAGTAACTTTTCTCGGCACTCACCTTCCAGATGCATTCACTTAAATTCTCTTGTTCCCTACAATAAACATCACTCATCCATTCAAATATATTCGAAAATTAGAATAATATTATTTAAAATATACGAAAATGCGAATAAATCGAATCAAAGCGCTTTACACACTCTCTCTAGCCGGTTCTATAAATGATTCCAAGTTCCACTCGAGCCGCTCAGTTGACTTGGCAAAACCGAAGCAAAAACATCGTCTTTGGATCGGCGTCTATTATCTCCTCAATCTATATAGGTAGGTGCAACTCGTACCCCTACGCATGCGGAAAAATGTACAACTTGTATATATGTAAAATAGTGATTTAAAGCGCCTCTAATACTCGTCGCCGATTGCCGGCGACTTGCCATAAATCACTTTCAATGGAAACCTACTGTGTATTTTCCAGCCAGTTTTCCGATCAGAGATGCCCCTACCAGCTGTGCTCCTTCTGCTGATCCTTCTTGCAAGCGGAGTCAAATCCCAAGATGTCCCTTCACCGATGTGCCACCGGAACGAGCTCTGCACCACAGTCAAACGGTGCCAGGAGTCGGATGACTCCGGTCGTGACGGTATTCAACCACGATCGGCTGTACGCTTCTGCGGCATGGGCCGCATGTGTTGCGAGAAGGAACAGCTCGAGAGCTGGGATGCATTTCAGGCGGAGTTAAAATCGTCACCGAATGCCACCAGCTCCATCAAAAACAAGGTTAGCCGCGTTCCGGAACCCGAGCCCAACGAGAGCTGCGGCCTGAACATGGAGTGTGTGCCGCGGAAGTTGTGCCGCGACAACGTCATCGAAGACGCCGGATTCAGTCTCATAAATCCTAGAATAGGCAAAATCCAGTGCTCCAAGTCCCTGTACCGCTGCTGTGAGATTAGCCAGGAGGTAAGTCGAAAAACAAGTAGCCTCGGGAGAGATGTCTAGACTAATAGTTCTTGAAAACCCTATCGTAGGTGGACGACAGCGACAGTCCTTATGTGCAGAAGTATAAGGACTTCAAGTACAAAAACTGCGGCTTGAGCAACCCGAAGGGTCTGATTCCCGACGAAGACAAGTTCAACTACACGGAGGATGTGTCCGTCTTCGGCGAGTTCCCCTGGATGGTGGGCATCTTCACCGGGCGGCAGAATTTCCTCTGCGGCGGAACACTCATTCACCCGCAGCTGGTGGTCACCAGCTCGCACAACGTGGTCAACGAGACAGTGGACACTCTGGTGGCCCGTCTCGGCGAGTGGGACTTGAACAGCGTTGATGAGCCGCACATCCACCAGAGCCGACGCATCAAGGAGATCATCATGCATCCCGAGTTCCATCCCCAAAAGTTGTTCAACGACATCGCCCTTCTGGTGCTGGAGGAGCCCGTCCAGCTGGCACCGCACATACAGCCCATCTGCCTGCCGCCTCCTCAGACGGAGGAGGTCACAGACCAGCTTCTGTCTGCCACCTGCTTCGCCACAGGATGGGGTGCCAGGAATGCGAAAAGTGAAGAGCTGGAGCACGTCCTCAAGCGGATCAATCTGCCACTGCTAGAGCATAGTGAGTGCCAGGCCAAGCTGCGACTCACGCGTGTGCACACGCGCTTCCGGCTCCGTCCCAGCTTCATCTGCGCCGGCGGCGATCCTGGCAAGGACACGTGCAAGGGCGATGGTGGCTCACCGCTCTTCTGCACGATGCCCGGCGAGCAGGACCGCTACCAGCTGGTCGGCATTGTGTCCTGGGGCGTTGAATGTGCCGAGGAGGACGTTCCGGGCGTGTACGCCAATGTGCCTTACCTGCGCGGCTGGCTGGATGAGAAGATCAAGGGATTGGGCATAACGTTGTAGTGTCAAGAACTCAATAAGAAACCATTTGTTGGTCATAAGTAAAGAATATAAAATAATTTTGAAGTTGATATGTCTTTTCTTGGATCTCGACTGTAACACTTAACTGTAATTTATGTTTCTGGAAAAAGAATCTGCTTCAATAGTAAACTTTTATTACTATTATTGTTGCTCTAGGGATCAGCAGCCAAGGATGCTGTATTACACAATGCGTGGTTAGACGAGGGCCTATCCATTCCCAAAGGGCTTTTCCCTCTTGAAGCAGGGATTTTTACAGCACACCTGTCTGAAGTCAGGTGGAGGTGAGCATCTCAAAGCTTATCTTGTACTCTCATTTCTGATGGATCTCGTAAAGGAGATCATCGAGAGACTGGCCACCAACATAAGCTGGAAAGGGGAAAACCGGACTCATTCACTTATATTTCATACGCCCCGTGGGCCCCTTGAGAGAATATATTCCGAGTGAGATACTAGAGATGCTGCTCTCTCTTCTTTCTAAAGATTATTTCTAACATTTAAGTGTCATAATTGTTCTCTTGATCTCCCAATCACAGTGCTATCTCCCTCCGATCCTCTCGTTCTTGACAATTTTTGGAATCTCCCAAGCCGGTTCTATAAATGCTTTTGAGTTCCACTCGAGCCACTCAGTCGACTTGGCGAAACCCAAGCTTCAACATCGTCTTGGGATCGGCGGCTTTTATCTCCGTAATCTATATATGTAGGTGCTACTCCTATATATGCCTTCGTAGGGGGATACATAAGTGAATTTAACAATTAATACTTGTGCACATGTTAACAACCGGAAAAGTCAGCTGTTGATAGCCCAGATTCAATGAATAACTTTGGTTTCTATTATGTGTATACTCATAAGAATAAGTTCTATGGCTTAAACAACAAGTTAATGACATGTAGTAATTCCAATAACTCATCTTTGTGGTGTGTGTAGTTTTATACAAAACAAAATGCAAAGATTTATGTATATGTTTGTATATATGCCAGAGTCAAAGCCGATTCCGAGTCTTAACAAATGAAAGATGAAAGAGAACAATGGATGGAATGAATAATACGAATTCCCTCAAGTTTTTGTTTATTAAAGCCAAATGTAAGGAAGTCAACCTAAAACCAAATCAAAGCTATATACAATTCCAAGTGTCATCAATTTTAATGAATTATTTTTGGCCAATCTTACTTAGAATCAAATCTTATATAGAGTATTTTTTTTATAATTAAAATAGTCGTTATAGGCGATATTTTAATACTTCATTAATACTTCTAATTAAACTAAAAACTCCACACTGGTTTTAAGTTTTTCTGGACTATAAATATCTTTGTATGTGTAGGAAAATAAAATGCAATCATTGGTGATAACCTTTGCTGGTGCATTGCCCGAGATTAGGATGCCGCTTATCTCTAACTCTGTGTTCTATGTCCCCTTTTCCCTTTTACTTCGCCAGTTACCGAACCAACCATGGCAAGTGGAACAACAGCCTTCCGCTGCACACCAGCAGTGCTCCTATTGATGATCCTCCTGGCGAGCGGAGTCAAGGCCCAGGACGTCCCATCGCCGATGTGCCACCAGAACGAGCTCTGCTCCACAATCAAACGCTGCCAGGAGTCGGACGACTCTGGCCGCAATGGCATCAGTCCGCGGATAGCCCGTTTCTGCGGCGTGGGCCTCATGTGTTGCGAGAAGGAGCAGCTGGAGAGCTGGGATGAATTTCAGGCGGAGTTAAAATCGTCACCGGATGCCACCAGCTCGATCAAAAACAAGGTGAGCCGAGTCCCGGAACCTGAACCCAACGAGAGCTGCGGCCTGAACATGGAGTGTGTGCCGCGGAAGTTGTGCCGCGACAACGTCATCAACGACTCGGGCATCAGTCTCATCAATCCCAGGCTCGGCAATGCCCAGTGCTCCAAGTCCCTGTACCGCTGCTGCAAGGTTAGCGAAAAGGTGAGTCGAGGAAGAGAAGGAGTACACCCAAGAGAGATGCCTAGACTAATAGTCCCTTTCGTAGGTGGACGAGAGCGAAAGTCCTTATGTGCAAAAGTATAAGGACTTCAAGTACAAAAACTGCGGCTTGAGCAACCCCAAGGGTCTGATTCCCGACGAAGACAGGTTCAACTACACGGAGGATGTGTCCGTCTTCGGTGAGTTCCCCTGGATGGTGGGCATCTTTACCGGACGGCAGAAGTTCTTGTGCGGCGGAACGCTCATCCACCCGCAGCTGGTAGTCACCAGCTCGCACAACGTGGTCAACGAGACAGTGGACACTCTGGTGGCCCGCCTCGGCGAGTGGGATTTGAACAGCGTGAATGAGCCGTATATCCACCAGAGCCGGCGCATCAAGGAGATCATCATGCATCCCGAGTTCGACCCACAAGTGTTCTTCAATGACATCGCCCTGCTGTTGCTGGATGAACCTGTCCAGCTGGCGCCACACATCCAGCCCCTGTGCCTGCCGCCGCCTCAGACGCCGCAGCTGATCAACCAGCTGTTGTCCGCCACCTGCTTCGCCACCGGATGGGGATCCAAGGATGCCAAGAGTGATAAGTTGGAGCAGGTACTCAAGCGGATCAACCTGCCGCTGGTGGAGCACAGCGAGTGTCAGGCGAAGCTGCGACTCACGCGCCTGGAGAGCCGCTTCCGGCTTCGTCCCAGCTTCATCTGCGCCGGCGGCGATCCTGGCAAGGATACGTGCAAGGGCGATGGCGGCTCCCCGCTCTTCTGCACAATGCCCGGCGAGCAAGACCGCTACCAGCTGGTGGGCATTGTGTCCTGGGGCGTGGAGTGCGCCGAGGATGACATTCCGGCCGTGTACGCCAATGTGCCCTACCTGCGCGGCTGGCTCGATGAGAAGATCAAGGGACTGGGCATAACGTTGTAATTTCACAGGAGCTGTAATAAAGAAGAAAACGTTTTCTACAATGAATACCTTGGGTACATATCTATATCTTTAACTTGTTCCTTATCTGCTTGCTAGAATTATCATTAACCAGCATTATCTGCTATCGTATTTCCACTGGATAGCAGCCATTTATCCGCGCCACTTTCAAGTAAAGCGCCGGGATAATTCTCCATCCAGGCACTTAACTCGAACACATACCTCCGACAGTCACTCGATTTATTGCAAGTCTCGGTAACAAAGGAGCGCCGGGAAATACGAGTAGCGGAAAAGGCGAGCGAAGCGGGAAAAGCGAGCGAAGCGTCTTCGTGCCGGCAACTTATAAATAGTCAAGTCCTGGCTGGGGCTATGCAGCCAACCTCCATTTGACACTCCCTTTCAGGATTCTTTGCTCTTTGAAGTTATGTTTTGAGAAAAACAGAAACTAAGTTACAAATATTATTTTAATTGAAATTTAACGTCTGCTAAGTATTTTGGTATCCCCAAAAATATATTATTAAAAGTTAAAGTTCTTTAATAAATTTATAAATTATGCAAGTTTACCTGAAAAACGTACCTTATTCTCTCTGATCTTTCTCTGTGTATCCGTATATATATATTTCTATATATTTTCTATAGAAACAAATTAACCAGGACAACAGAAACATTAAAGCGAGAGGCTGGGCATGCCCAAAAATTGAGAAATTACACGCTGGGCCGGCCAAATGGCTCAGCGAATTGATTTTGCTTGTGCTCCTGCTCCTTGTCCTACTGCTGCTCTTCATCCTGCTCCTGCTCTGGCTCCTGCTCCAGCTTCTGCTCCTGCTCCTACTCTTGCTCCTCGAGACTTTTCGTATTCCTGGCCAAAGCCTGCACCAAAAACTCATTTCTCAAGTAAACTGCTTGAGCAGTTTTTGTTTTGTTTTTACGGCACTGTAATTTATTGGCACTTTTTACGGCTTTCGGCATTACATATTGATTTTGTTAGTCCAATTTCAGGGCTTAAAATGGCGGCAGAAATTAATGTGCCTTAAAATATATAGAAAGAAGAGGGGAAGCTAATAAATACTAATTATTTTTCCAGACGGATAAGAAAAGGACTTAATGTAGCACATTTTATATATGGCTTTGATCGCCGCTCATAAATCTAGTTCTACTAATCAAATTCTCAAACGGATGTCATATATATTTCTTTTGTTTTCCTTTCGGTTAATGTATCATCTTATCGCTAGGAACTTAAGAGGTCTGGTTTGCTTATCGGTTAGTATCAGTCGAGTACTGATTTCAGGAGTCCCAATCTAAGATTTTAACTACTCAAGTAGAAGGTACTACATATAAAAAACTTATTAAGAACCTCTTCAAACATCAATTACAAGACCAATTAATACATAGAAAAGCAGGAAAGAAGCCCCTCTTTAAGTTGCTTAAATCCTGAACTCTAAAGTTTTAAAACACATTAAACTTATATTATTAATAATCTAAGCAATTTATCTTTTTGTTCTTTGTCGATAACCTTTATTTCTCAATTTCCCTCATTCAAATTTAGTAAGAAATTCCAGTGTGGTCCCGGATCCAGTCCAGGTAACCGGTGACTCGGGTGAAACCGGCGGGCTTGCCGGCCGTGCATCCCTCTCCGCTGCCGAAGGAGACAATGCCCACGATGCGGTTGCCCTCGTGGAGGACCAGGGGACCGCCAGAGTCGCCGCTGCAGGAGGAGCGTCCGCCGTCGGTGTTGATGCAGATGGTGTTGTCCGTGACATAGTTGCCGCCGTAGTAGTTGCGGCAGTCGTTGTTGTCCATGATCTGGACATCCACGCAGTTCAGGTAGTTGGACATGCCGCTGTTGTTGTCGGTCAGACCCCAGCCGGAGGCGACGGCCCACCAGCCGGAGAAGCTATTGTAGCGATCGTTGTAGCTGGGCAGCTCCACCTTGTTGACCAGGCTCCAGAAGTCCACGTGCGGGATGCGGATGAGGGCGATGTCGTTGTTGAGGTAGTCGTTCCAGTCGGGATGCTGGATCATGTCGCTGCGGCTCACCCAGTGGGTGTACTGGGCCTCGTGGCGGAAGCTGGCTCCGAAGTAGATCAGCACATGGTTGGCGGTGTTCGTGCAGTGGGCGGCGGTCAGGACCCAGGTGTTGCCAATGATGGAGCCACTGCACCAGTGGGTGCCGTCGTTGAAGCTCAGGCCCACGATGTAGGGCACCTTGCCCTCGTACGCCGGATAGCCGTTGGTGATGCGGCCATCGATCTTGCCCGCGCGTGGCATGTCCTTCACGGGCACCGCCTTGCCGACGGGCACAACGCTGGCCGTGGCCACAGCCAGGCAGGCGAGGAATACGAGGAACTTCATGCTGTTCAAGTAGAGAACTACTGTCGTTGGATGACGGGCTCTGCCTTTTTATAGAGTTGCCTTATCGAGCGGTCAGCGGAAGTCAGTTAAACGTTAATTTGCAACCGTTAATTTAAAGCATTTTGAAGTCTCTGTAGAAGTGCCGAAAAGTATTAGATAAGCTATCAGGATTACAAATGGTAAATAGGTGGCCTAAACACCCACAAAAGGGGTCTTCATTTATTAGCTTGGAAGCGGAGTAGGGTAATAACGAGTTATTTTGTTTTTGATTTAATATCTGAGTTGGAGTCCGTTTTCTAATCTCTCTTTTAAGGTTTAAAGTTTGCTCAATAGGATACTAAGAAGCTAGGACTAGGACGAGGGAGGCTTTAAAGAATTTATCCTAAGGACAGCTAATACAATTATAATTGTACTTATAATTAGGACTCCTACGGAGCATAAGTTACGAATTGAAACTAACAAAAAAATTACAAAATTTTATCCCCAAAAAAATATCCCATCGTGAAACAGATGAACCCAAGGTAATATGCAATTATTTGGATGAGGATTAAAAGAATTTACCCTGTTATTGTTAGTTAATGTTAGCAGAGAATTTTTCTGACCGAGAAATTTCAAATTTCTTAAATTGTGCTCTATATTAACCAAGTCAAGCGTATTATTTAATCTTTCTCGGTTAAAGAACAAGAGAATGTTTCGTTTCAACTGCTATTTTAAAAAGTAAAGCGTCTCCTTTACTGCCAATATGTACCATCTCCCTAATTTTTTCTCTATCTTTTCCCAAAATTATAGAAGATAATGCTGGCAACTAAATAAAACCACAACAAATTCTGTAACTTAATTAATATTTTGTTATTAAAAATGTAAAATTATTTACGTAATACTAAAAGAGACTTAGGCAAAGCTCTAGGCTTAACTAGAGCCACATGACAGCTGCAAATTAGACTTTGAAAGAATGCGCATAATTAGCGATAGACCAGCTCAAGTCATGCATAAAATGTGTGCTTATTCCGCATTACGATCCTTAGGCCCTTAGGCCTGGGACTTCTCGATTTGGTCACTCATCTGTGCGCTGCTGGTTGGGATCAAATTACGCCTGATTGCTTTCACATAGCCGAAGCTGCAGCCCATCAAATATTTGCCAAATTGATAATCATTTAATTATAACAAAGCACATGGCAAAATGCAACTGCTAACAGCAATTGTATCTCCGATGGCCGCTGCTGGTATGGGATTTGTGCATGCATGTCCTGCTTGCCATTTGATGTGTGTTTGTGTGTGTGCGAGTGAGTGAGTGTGTGCGTTTGCAATTATAATGGCCCTGGCCGCAATTGTGTTGCATACTTTGAGGCCCAGTTCCTTGCCAGCTGCCGGTGGGCCTCCGCATCCTCCGCATCCTCCGCACAGCCTCCCCAAGCCGGCCATCAAATTACAAATGATGTACTGCCCCGGGGGGTGGGTGAAATGGAACGGACGGAGCGACTGACGGATGGACAGGAGGCGGAGGCGGAGGCAGAGAAGGAGGAGCTGCACTTTGTGGCCAGTGAACGGAAATAGAAACAGCTGCAAATGGCAGTTAGCTCAGTTCCCCGCTATATACATATGCATATGGGCTTATTTCGCATGTGTGGGTGGAAAAAAAAAAACAATCCACTAATGTAACTCCCACACAGGGACATTCCACACAAACACACACTCGCACGGTGGCATGAACAATTGACACTGGCTAATTGCAGTGGAAAGTCCACTAAATGCACCTATAACCATGTTATTCAGATACCCTGGACAGGATGGGGCAACAGCGACGCCAGGAAGCTGAGGATGCCTGGCCAACGGAAGGAAAATCCAGGAAATTACAAGGGGAAACTGTAGTCCATGGGGGTTAATTATATGTAAGCTCTGGTGTCTTGGGGAGAAGATTATACCTGTAGGGAAATTCCACTTATCAAGGTTTCAATTAAATCAAGTTGAGAAAACAAACAAACAAAGCCTTAAAAAGGCCTACAAGACATGGTATTATCAAGGCTCAAGCTCCCTTTTGACCATGTCCTATAGAGGATACTCCCCTAGTCGATGAATTATCCATCTAAATCAGACCGCTGGCTAGTTGTCGCGCTAATTAACAGGCCGAGAATAAATTACGAGCGCCACGAACACATTTGCAAAAATGCGAAGCGAATGAGTGTCATGGCCGAAAGGGGTGCACCCCGAGAGGACCAAAAAACTGTGTGGCAGAGGCTCTGAAACGCACCCCCTCGTTCGAAACAATTAAATGCATTCCCGGGACTGCCCAAGGGATGGCCCACGCTGCGTATACGCAGCGTTGGGCATGGAAAATTAGCTCGGACATTTGCTGCCATTCGGATTCGCACACTCGCACGGCAATGCCATGATGCGACATGTTGCCAGCGTTTTAGGCAATTTGTTATGCAAATTGCTTATTAACTTTATGACCAGCTCCACTTGGCCGCCCGGAACATTTTGAATTGTCAATTAGACAGGCCCCAACCGATTTCCACCTGCCAGCGGTGGATTCTAAATAAAATTGTGTTGGCATTATTTAAACATGGAGCCGAGTCATTTCATGACATTTTATGACCACATCACACCACACCACAACACACACACCTGCCGAGGACGGCCATTAAACGGACATAAAATTGGCCCCCAGCTTCGATTTTAATTTATGTCCTGTACGCTCCAGCACTGCTCGCTATTTTCCAACTCCTGCTGCGGCCTTGCCTTTCACCTGCTAATGACATTGCTATGCCATCGACAGTGGCCTTTAACTTAATTGAAAATTCTCATTTTGTTCCCACCTAAATGGCGGTGCAGCGTTATTTATGGCCACGACTGGAAGCGGGCCAAATGGCCAGAGAAACTCTATGACTCCTCTTTGCCAGCCCAACATGATTTATATAGTTTGGGTTTAATGATGCCTTCTACTGTTTATAGAAAAATGTCCATAGCAAAGGAGAAAACTGTTTGGATATTAGAGGAATTTTATAATGATTGTTTGAGAATTTTTGTTTATATGGGATGATGATACGCGATGGAAAATTATTTATACAGGGGAGATGCAGAAATCTCTATGGATTTTAATAAGGACTCATTTTATTAGGGATTTTTTACAGACTTTGATAGAAAGTAGAAATGTAAAAGGTAGTTTTATACCTTTGTTAACAATTTTCCTGTAATTAAAATTACAGAAGATATTTAACCCAACGAATTACCTTTCCTTTTCTCCCTTCCATGACAACCTCCAGCGACTTGAGTTGTTGTTTGCCTGCAGGCTACCTTCCAAATTGGTCAGTTTGCTGGAATGTCCTGGCATTAGCGCCCATAAGTATGCAACAGCTAGCCAAGGCAGGCAAGGTAACTACAAAGTAGCACAAGCCCCGAAATGCCGTGTCTATCTTATGGATGCTGCCTGCATTCGGCCACATTTGCCAGTCCCGTGCTGTGTGTCCCGTGCCGAGCTCCCTCTCGGACATGAATTACGTTTACCGACAATTAATTTCAAGTGAAAATGTGCTAAAACTTTTAATTGGGCAGCCAAGTGGCTGCCAGGCAGAGTCCGCAGGACGGGAATAACCTGCAAGAGACAGAGCCCGAGAGCGAGGGCCGTAAGGAAGCTGAAACGAGGCAGCCATAAAAATGTCGACAACATGCCTGCAAAATGTTTCATTCCACCAATTTCGCTGCAGGTGCGCTCATCGAGGATAACTTTAAATTTAAAGGTCCAAGATTGCAAGGCACTGTTCCCGCTGTCTTGGTAGCTAGTAAAAGTGCCACATAAAACAACAGCTCCTGAGCAAATACTCTTGAAGAAAGACAAATAAAATATTTAAGCATGAAATTAAATTAAAGAATTTAAGGTAATTTCTCTATGTTTGAGTAATCAAAATGGACGGGTTCCCTTTGTAAGTGACATTCACTTATGTCGCATATATGCGAGTTTGACCTGCTAATTACGTCAATTACATGTGTGACACTTCTTCGAGCTTAGCTCGCTGCTTGTCAGAATTTAAAACATATAATATGGAACTCTACATGGAACTTTACATGATATTATCAACATAGCTGAAGCAGAAAAGCTAAAGTTCTATATATGACCTAAGCTCATGGCTAATGACCGCAGGACATGGCTAATTAACGTTGTCTATTGAAAAACTTAAATAAAACGAAGCGTAAGGCAGGAGAACAAGTTGACAAATGAAGAATACAAACATGTTTTAAATTTTAAACAAATTGTTGGTTATTTTTTTAAACAAACCACACCCATAGGTGTATTTATAAAAATAACCAACAATTTGCTTAAAATTGAAATCGAAGTAGGATAGATAATAAATCTACAAAATTAAACAAATATACTGAAAGTTATTTCAACAAGAAAATAAGCTAACTCCGATGAGCCGAAGTTTAAATAATCTTGCAGTAAGTATTTTTACAATTTTGTATATTTAAGAATTGGCAGCTATGTGATATAGTAGTAAAATTTTCTTAAAACTTCTTAAAAATTCTAGAAAAATACAAAATGGCCATGTCTTGAATTATTTTGAAATGTGTTGAGTTATAATTTTTTTCCTCAACTTTATCTGATCGTTTTTATGGCAACTATATAACACTTCTAATACCAACTTATATAGTAGTAAGAACACATAGAAGACTATATTCACTATATTATTCAGATATCTTCAAAACTGAGGCACTTTTCAATTGTTAAAAATATTTTTCAACAAACACAAAATGTTTTAAATAATTAAAATGAGTAATTAAATTTGAAATACATTGAATAAATTGAAATACATCATGGCGCCTTCTTACTTAACTGTAATTTTTATAAATATATATAAATTTAGAAATATTTTATTTTTATGGTATATACAAAATTTTAGGTATATACAAATATTTTATCATTAAAAAGCAGGCTCCTGTTTTTATTTTTAAATTCTACCAATAATATTTTTCGCACCCATTAAAGATACCCAAAATATTATTCTCGGTGCACTTGCAGTACCCGATGGCGTTAGGGTATGACTGACATGAAAATGACGTCTGCCAGGTTATGTGTTGTGTGCGAATGTGTGAGCGAAGGCCATAATATGCAAATAGACTTTGAATAATAGTCAGTTTAAATTCGCTTGAATGTGTCACAACAGAAGTAATAGGAGCGAGTGAGAGGCAGAGAGAAAAATAGGTCAGGGTCGCAGTTCAACGATGGCTACTCAACCGAAAACTAGACCAACTCGCCTGACCAGGAACCCAGATGCACCGAAATCCACTCACGTACAACAACTATAGCTATTTCCACACAAAACAAACGCAAACACAAGCCGCAGCCTCAAATGTGCACTTTTCCAAATGGCAATGGGAAAATCCGAGCCAAGACAATGTCGGAACATTGGAAAAACGGAATAACAGAGGAGCAGGTGAAGAATCGGACGTGGAAACAGGCTAGGTACAAATCTGCACAAACAACAGCATACTCACGGGCAGGCACAGCTCTCGTAACAATAACAATTCAATCAAATGTTCTCTCCTATGGAAATCTTCGAAGGGAAACAAACAACAAAAGCCGAGGGAAGGGGGATCATCAAATGGCTGAAGGGGCTAGGAAGGGGCTAAGAGCGGGCCGACATGTTTTGATTAAAATTAGTTGCATTTTCCACACAGCCGAGCTTTTCCCTTAGCCCAAAAGATAAGCTGTATTTTCTCTCTCTTTGCGATTGCGCAGTGTAAGATGTCCCAAGTTAACCGGTTAGCATCTGAGCAGGAGAAGTCCAGGAAGATAAACGCAGGGCGGGGAAATTGCTATGTTTCTCATAAGGACTTTGGTAGTTATTTAATAGAAAATAGGATGCCCTTGATTTGATTTAGAATGCAATAAAAAATGTATTTAAAATAAATCTTCTTAAACAAAAATTAGATTTAAAAGAACATAAGAATGGGAAAATTTCGGTTTTTCGTGTGAGATTTGTAAAATTAAATAAATTTAACACAGAAATTTAAAGAGTTTCCTCGAATAATGCATACACCACACGTCGTATAATTAATATGGGAAAAAGTATGGGTTATACATATTACTCACTTACATTTATTTTGCAAATCCCAAAAAAAAAAAACCCATTAAGAGTTACCAGCAAATATCGACAAACCTGAAACCCAAAACCCTTAGAGAGTTACCAGCCTTAAGCATGGCAACCCTTTTAAGAAACTTCATCCATCGATACACATTTCAGACTTTCCTGGGCGACAAGACCTTGTCGTTACTGTCAAAGCAAAAATAAATACATTATCACTCGACTTTCATTAAAAAAAAGAGAAAACACTTAGTATTTGTACGCTTTTTAAAGGTATGCTTAAAAATTAAATAAAATCTATTACGGGATGTGTCAAATAACCTAATTATCACATAATAAATAATAGAAAATCACCACAACTAAGATGATCCGCAAGGGAACGCAACGAGGACTGCGCCGTGGACCGCTGCGCAAGGCAGACACGACCGTTCATGTTATGATCATCGTCGAGGATTGCATATATCCTGCTTTTATATTGGCCTCCCCGAGTCGCCTCTTCGCTCTGCGATGCATATCGCCCATGCGTTATGTGGAGTTGTCCTAGAAGTCCAAACCTTGAATATATAGATGGATATATTTTCTGTTGTGTACATAACGGCATATAAATAGTCTCGCTTGTGGCTAAAGTAGTTGCATTTTATTTGTTAAGTTTGCTTACTAGCAACACGTGCGGCATTAGGTGGCTATATAGTGCCAGTGATGCCTATCAAATGGCTGCTGCTTCTGCTCCTGTTACTGTTTGGGGAGGGATGCCGAGGATAGGGTGTACTTGCTGGTGGAAAGCGTGTGCATTTTCACAGCCATTTGAACTTGGCAACACTCGCAATTCGCAAAATGTGCAACATGGCGTAAAGAATTCTTGTTAAGCGCAGCAGTTAGCTTTGCCGAGGCGGCATCAGGGGCCGCCTGAAAAACTTTTCCCAGATGCATATGTAAATATGTATAAAATCACTCGACTGTATACATATTTACAGGAGACTCCAATGAAGCCATCAAGGCTTAATCTGAACAGGACTTGATGATATCAGATAAGGTAGGAAAAAGAGTGCAACGTTTTATGCTTTATTTGAAATCGAAAGAGGGAAATATTTGTACCAATAAATACTATAGTATACCTTTTGTAATGTTCATTCAAAACCTTATACCGGCTCATGAACATCATACATCCATTGAAGCATAATTAAGTCAATTACACAAATTGAAATATAATAATTTCATAATAACAGAAATTTAAACTGAATGTTGAGCTTTAAAACGAAGGCTTAAAGATTGCCATTAAGCTAAATATAAAGGTTAAAAGTGTGTTCTGTTAGAGTTAAAGTAAAAAACTCTAAAATAAACATTATAAAACTTATCATTTTAATAAGAGAAATATTCAGTATTGTAAAATATATACTTAGTTGGCACAGAAGCTAATAAAGCTGCCATTAACTTGATAGTTTTGTTTGTGTATCGATTATAGAATATAATAATTGACATTATTGGTCTTAGTATATCATTGAATAGTTATTTAAATATTCAATTAACCAACACTTTCTTAAGTCGATACAAGCGATATTCCCTAAAAAACAAGCAAGTGTTGGAAAGCTTCGATAACTTAAAAAAAACTATCTTAGTTAGATTTCACAAAAGCTATCGTCTAGGCCTTGGGCCTAGCACTTTTCATATTGATTTCAACAAAGCAAAGAGTTCATTCGTTTTCAAGCCTTAATTTTTAAATACAAATATTTTATTTTCTCTACAAATTATATTTTTAATTTTGTGACGTCGCATCCATAGAAGTATCACTATTGTCACGTATCATTATGATTTAGTTTTATTTCAATTTTGTGATGTCGCATCCATAGAAGTATCACTATTGTCACTTATTAACGCACGTTAAAAGTTTATAAATATATTATTCTTATGTTTTATTATCTGAATATTACCATGCTAGTTTTGCTTTTAATTTCCTCTTGATTTGCAAACCAATAAAAAATATTTAAGTAATTAAATGCTTTTAATTACGACTGTTTTTTTAATATTTAAACTTTCTGCTAAGCTGCAATGATTTGTTATCAATTGGTATTATTACAATAAATTAATTTATGTTTTATTTTTATAAATGGTATTCCGCAGAGGATCCCAAGGAGTACAAAGCAATCTCAATTCGCTCCTCTAATGAAATATATTGACGAAAAAGAGTTTGCTTGGAGGGGTTTGGAAAGTCATTGCACCAGACTGTTAAAATCACATTTTTTCTATAAATAAATATTCCTTAATTTCGTCTAAAATATTTTTTCCTTAACAAGCTCTCTCTCTCTGCTCCATTTACACGAACGAGCCAATGACACTTCAAATGAGCTTTCAATGCCATCGAAAGTGACTGGAAATCGTTTTTAAATCAAAAGTAGAGCAAACACTTTCACTTCGAAGGACAGACGCCATGTATCCCCGTGACGGGGATGGGTTGTCAATCTCAGTCCAGCGTTCCTCGTTCACTGTTCGCTGAAGCGCAAAGCGGAAATCAGACGCCATATCAGGCGGACATGTTCGACAAGGCCCGGGCGGAAATGGGATGCTGGAACACAAAAACTACGATGCCAAAGAATGGCCGATTACAACATTGACTAGGTAAATATGCAAACAAATGTAATAGCCAGTAGCTGGAGGCAACTTGGACCAATAAAACTGTAAAGGCCTCCCCATCTCGATCTCCTCCGAAACGTATATGTAACCCAAGAAGGACTCGTGACCAAATCGATTTGGAGTCTGCTGCGAAAAATGCAAATGTTTGCCAAAGCCAGGGGACACAATATGGGACTGAGAGGTCAGAGGGCCTCTGCTAGATGCAAATTCCCATTTCACTAAGTTTCGATTTGTCAAATGCATCAAAAGGAGGGAACAACAGTCACGCAGCATACGCAAATGACACGGCAGCAGCAGCAGCAGCTCCTCCACTTGCGGCTGCACAGATGCAGATACCTTTACGAGCCTCGGATACATCTGCATTGAGTGCGTTTCGGTACGGGTAAAGCTTGGCACAGGTTTCAAATGCATTTTCAATCTGTTCCCGATGCATTACACATAAGCTTGCGTCTCAAATTCATAAGAACCTATAGGGTTTGTAACAGATCCTTTCTTCTCTGCCCGTGTTTAGGTTTATCGAGAGAGATTTGACAAGCTTTAGGGCTTAAAATACCCTGAATTAAAAAATTTGTACCAAATTAAAGTGCCCTGAACTCGAGGTTGCTTGGGACAATCAGGAGCTCCTTCAGAATAGACCGGGACATGGCCCTCTTTTCTTAGAGACCCATCAAGGCCATACTCTGTATGGCCGCTTTACTTATGAAATATCGGGATTAACCCGGCCAAATGTGCAGTCGTAACGCAAAGATTTCTTGTCTGGGAGTGATCCTGTTCTTTACGACGCACACTATGGTCCCTGAAGGAAAAGCTAAAAAGCTTGTCCTGGCTTTTCAGGGATAAAAATCGCCTAAGCCTAAAAGTTCCTATTTATAAAGCTATTCTTGCTTCAACCTGAAGGTACAACTCTTTAAAATTTCGGCTTTATCGACTCGGCTGGAATCGTAACGTTTCAGAGAAAATTACTCCCCCAGATCTCGGAAGATGAATGAATAGAATCTTATTGTGAATGTGGGATCTTAATGTGTCCCCGATTGTGAATGTTATCAACCTGCAGCCGTTGAACATGCTAGCCAGAAGATTTATCTTCGGGCGGAGGAAACATTCGACTTTTGCCCAAAGATAGCGCCACTTACAGAAAAATTGTCGCCCATTTAGATAACTGCCAAGTGGCCTTAAGAACATACACTTGCTCACATATCTCTGCGTACAGCTGAAAAAAAAATCATTTCTGACTTTGACGTTGAATTTCTCAGAAAGTATTATACATGCCAATATTATTTTTCCACCATTTTATGAACTGGGAAAATGTCTTTCAAATGCATATTTTTTTTTAATTTTCCGTCGAATATTTTACTTGTAATGACATTTTTAGCAAAGGTACTCAAAAATGTGCATCCACAAATATCTGATTACACATGTATCAAAAACTTGCTAACAAGGCTTTAATAGCTAGTTGGATAGCCATCTCTATGGAGAACCTCCCTCAGACGTCTTGGCACAGAATCCACTAGTTTTTTGGTGTCCCTGGGCGTAATTTTAGCCCATTCCTGCAGTATAACCTCCTTAAGCATTGTTTTTGATGTAATCTTGTGTTTCCTGATTCTGCGCTCAAGTAGATCCCACAAGTGCTCTATTGTATTGAGGTCCGGAGATTGAGGAGACGTTTTCAGCTGTCTCTTGGCGTTATATAAGAGCCAAAGCTTTACATTATGGGCTGTGTGCTTGGGATCATTATCATGCTGAAAATGAAATGATTCTTCTATGCCCAACCTTTGCGCACTTTGATGTAAATTCTCGCGTAATATGTCGATATAGTCCATGTGGTTCATGATCGAGTCTATATATTTTAGATTTCCTACGCCACCAACTGCCATACAGCCCCAAAGCATTACTCCACCGCCTCCATGTTTAACAGTCGGGTACAAATTTTCTTTATCCATCGCTGTGCCTCGTTTTCTCCAAATAAGTTTTTTACCTTTTATTTCAAAAATGCAGAACTTGCTCTCATCGGAAAAAATTACGCTGTTCCAAAACTCTGGGGGCTTGGAAGCGTGCTGATTAGCAAACTCTTTTCTTTTCTTCCGATTTACCTCAGAAATAAAGGGCTTATTGCGGGCTACCTGACTTTTGTACCCTCCTTTTTTTACCACTCTCCGTAAAGTCTCTTCCGATACTGACTTAGAGAACCGATCTTTAACCTCTGAAGTCAGCTCATGGGCAGTTATTCGAGGATTTTGTCTTACAAGTTGTATACATTTTTTTTCTTCTCCCTTTGTTAAAAGGCGAGGACGACCAGTTTTTACGATAAGCTTCTGACGATATTGACAGTTGTCGTTGACAAATGTCGGTGTATCCAGACTTTTGTGGATGCACATTTTTGAGTACCTTTGCTAAAAATGTCATTACAAGTAAAATATTCGACGGAAAATTAAAAAAAAATAGACATTTGAAACATTTTCCCAGTTCATAAAATGGTGGAAAAATAATATTGGCATGTATAATACTTTCTGAGAAATTCAACGTCAATGTCAGAAATGATTTTTTCAGCTGTACGCAGATATATGTGAGCAAGTGAATCAATTAAAGGAGGAGAGAGCGTTCCGGGTAGTTGCTAAAGGGTTGCATTTTTCAACTCCCATAACAGAGCTTGTGGAGGCTGTTGAAAAGCTCGGCCACAAGGTGCGAAATATCAAAACTGCTCTATCAAGGTCAAACAAGTCCCCGATGTCGATCTTTTTTGTCAACCAAGAGCCAGCTAATAACAAGGACGCATTTAAAATAACCAGACTGTGTCACGCCGTGGTCAAAGTAGAAGAGCCCAGAAAATTTGACGATGTAGTGCAATGCCTTTCGCTGCCAGGCATTTGTCCATACAAAAAAATATTGCAGGTTGCAGTTTACTTGCGTGAAGTGTGGGCAAGAGCATGACACTCTTGTATGCAGGAAGGTCAAGGAGGACCCGCCCATGTGTGAAATTGCGGCGAAGGACACACAGCCTCCTATTGGGGTTGCCGAGATTATCAGGAAGCCAAGAGGCGCTTCGGAGCTAAGCCAAAGGCAATGGCAGCAGCCTCTTTCAGTCGTGCTCCGCAGTCAAACTTTTTTCCTAGCACTGGTGCAAATCAGAAATTCAGCCAAAAGATAAAAGCAAAATAGTATTTCAGTTTTAGAACCAAAGAGTCTAGTAAATTTCTCTTTATTTCTTTATTATTTCTTTATTTTATTGAAACGGCACTACTGCTGTCGCCAAATATAAGCAAAAGTCAGTAGCAGGTGGTATTGATTCGACGTCACTTCGTTAAAATTTAAAAAGCATTTTTAAATAAATAAACAAATAAATGTAAAAAATAAACCAATAAAATAAAGCTTTTAAATTTCAAATTGGCAAAAATGCCAATGGTTATAAAATCAAGTAGGTAACGATAATTAATGAAAGTCTTGAAAAAGTATCTTTTTCTCAGTTATAATTTACCGACATCAACTCAAAAGCCGACATTGATGATGCCATAGCCATCCTCACCAGAAATGAGGCTGCCATGCATGCGACGGGATCTACAAGAACACGCAGGCAAGGCTTTAAGCTGCTGAGAAGGATTGTTGAACTACTTGAGGCCAAACAAAACATGACAAGACTGTGGCAGACGCTCAATTGGCTATCAAGGCGAATCAAACATGAAATCCAGTTGCACAATGCCAGCAGGACAAACCGCTTATTGGGCTCGATCGGATAGATACAGTATGCAGCGACTGTGGCAAATTACAGAAAAGCTGAAACACAAGAGGCTGGTATATGCCCCGATCCGGAAATTTGTGGCAGACAAGCTTGCCCCAAGAAGTCTCGGCTGAGATTGCAAAACTGTAGAACAAGACAACTGGACTTGATGACATAGATAATGGTACGATTAAACTCCTTCCTCTCTTAGGTGTTCAATATTTAGCTAAAATCTATAAAAATAAAATCAAAGCATTTTTAATAAATAAACAAATAAATGTAAAAAGTAAACCAATAAAATAAAGCTTTTAAATTTCAAATTGGCAAAAATGCCCGTAATAGCATAATGCAGTAGGTAATACCAGAACAGCAGAACATCGCAGCCTCTCTAAATCTTAGCTTTACACCCAAAGTCCTTGGAAAATTACAGGGCACAACACTGTATTAAATCGAAAAGGCACTACTGATGTCTCAAAATATCAGAAAATCAGCATAAATCAGTAACAGGTGGTATTGATTTGACGTCACTTCGTCCAAAAATAAATTGAGAATTTGTAATGAGAAAGAAGTAAAAAAGTAACAACAACAACATAGTGCAACGACCAAAGGAGAATAAAGAGAAGAAGGAAGAATACGACCTTAAAATTGAAAATTGTGAGACAACAGCCAAAATAAACAAATAAAATAATAAAAAAAAAAACATGAAAAGTTTAAAAATAAGACGAAAGTTTATATAAAAATAAAGAAATAGCTGAGCACTGGTCAACAGCTTGAAAACGAATGATTCGTTCGCTACTTAAAATGCCACTCGGCCTTCTCGATAGAAATTTCCCAAATTATTTCGCCAATCGGTATATCGATTAGTTTTTGAAACACTAATTTTACTACTATCGGAATTGCTCAACACTGCATTCCTATAATGGACTCTCGTTAAAAAAAAGTGTTGATTTGTTGAAAGTTTTCTTTAATTTTTACATTAAATATACCTATAAATTATATTGTAATTAATATTTGCTTGCATTTTTAAATAGAATAAATCATATTTACCAATTTTACCTGAAACCAGTAATAGCAATTTGTTGATTCTATAACCTAATGTATCGACTCAAAGACGCCTTCCATTAAATTTAGGTCTGATTTTTAGGCACTCTACATTTTTCAACTATTAAAATAAACACCTTTTAAAGTTTAACCAAAGCTGGTACATACATATCTGTTGCTTGCATTGGCTTCGTAATGCGTTTGTTGACCCATTCAAAGCCAGTCAATACGATTCGCTCCTTGATGCTGACGTTTTTATCTGCAAAATACTACCCACTTCTCCCCCCAGCGAGACGAGACGACTGCCTGTCATTCGAAATTCATTGAGCGTGACGTATGAGTATGAAATTCTTGGGTATACTTTGCTCCAGCCCCGTTCCAGCTTCAGCTGCCGCTTCCTCCTCAGCCGCTGTCTGACACGGTCTATTAATTTTATTAGTGCCATCGCATACAGTTGATGCTTAGAATTCGTACTCCTTTTTGTTCGGAACAATATTCTTTCTTTGCAAGCAAAATTGTCATTTTGTCTCTGCAAGTCTTCAGTTTTTTGAGAACAAAAAATGCAATAAATTTTAGACTTTGTTTGGTAGCAAAAAATGAACCCAGGAAGACATTTTCTTTAGGGGTTTTCTTTTACAGGAAGTACTCTTCGCTTTAACCCCAAAATAGCGGCGTATAATATGGGCTTCTCGCCCAGGAGAATGGCAACTCCGGAAAAGTGTAGCCCACTCATATTGTATGATTTATTTGTTGCATTAGTGAATGTCGTTGGCAGCAGGAGCCGGCGGCAGGCGGCTGGGCACTTCAGAGTGTCTGGACCTCCCTCGAGCGCCTAAAGGTATGCAATGCTCACTTGTTTTATAAATGGCCTAAAACTGAGGGCCTTAGGTCGCTTTAACAGCGATGCTTAACAGGGTTTAAGCAATGATATAAAAAAAAAAAATTAAAAATATAAAGGTAAGAAGGTATTTAAATTATTATAAGTATAAATGTTTAATATTAATACTTTAGATTACTAGATACTAAGAAATTTTTTAAATATCAAGCAATCCCAATATGTTTATGCATTAACATAATACAAACCAACAACAAAATGGAAATTAATGCATTTTTGGTTTATTAATAATTGATTTTCAATTCGATCCCAAGATCCTTTTGCAAACTGTAAGGCTAAAGAAACGTCGGCTTCCGAAGTTATTTGCCTTTCTTGTTAATTATAAACAAATAATACATTCCATTACATTTTTTTTTGTTCAATGGTTTCTTCTTAAAATGTTTTTGGTTAGGAAATACATATTTTAAGACAAACTCTAAATTTCTTCAACATTTTTTTTAAATCAAGCTATAAAACAGCTAAAATGTCTGTTGCTCGTTGCAACAACATTTGTCCAGCAGGACATTAAGTAGTCCCTGTATTTTTTGTATGCTGCAAAATGCACAAAGTCGACGTCGTTCGCGTCGTCGGGGTGCAAACAAACGGAGACATTGCAGCAAATAGAGACGGGCACAGTGGGACAGCGCTGCTACAGTAAACACTGCAGCAAGTGGAATGCAGCGAGGCGTGCTAATTGTGTCATTTACATCGGCAAACAACGGCGAGCGAACAAGTCAAAGGCTCAAACAAATTAATGCGGCTGAGCGCACCTGTTCGAGCTCTTTGCACAGCGTAATTAATGGCGAGCGAGAGGTAAGATATGCAAATGTTTAAATTAAGCAAAAAAAAGAAAAAAATTCTTGTCAGAAGTGGGATTCGAACCCACGCCTACAGAGTAGACTGCGACCTGAACGCAGCGCCTTAGACCACTCGGCCATCCTGACAGCTGTCGGTCATCCGACCCAAGCGGGACCCGAACAGAAAGCTGCTCTAGAAGTCGAAAGTTTTTTTGCTAGCACTGATCTAGCCAAAAGCTTTGGCTTAGCATGAGAAAATTCTAAGAAAAGAGCTTTGATCAACTGACCACTTTCTCCGTAAATAAATATTTATTTTATCTTACTATCAGGGTATTTTATTTAATATTTATTTCTTTTTAGAACCCATTTTACTGATGTGAGCAAAATAACCTTCTCTTCCTAGTTTTAAAATATTTAAAGAAAGAAAAGCAATGTTTTTCTTTTCCTTCTTTGACTATCTTAAGGGGGTTGACAATAAATATTATTATTAAGGGGGTTGACCCATGTGATGGTTTCAAAATTATTAAATTTTATTCTTCAAAAATCGCATTTTCAACTTTTGTACTATATGTGGTTAAATGGATTTTCCGAGATTCGGTGTTGTTACACTGCTTACACTGCACGATAGGAAAACAAACGAAAAAACAAATTTTAAGTTGCGCAAAATCTTTCTACTTTTTATATTTTTTTTATATCATATTTCATCCAGATCATAATGTCACGAAAAAATTTGAAATTGGTCCTCCCAGTTCGCCAGAATCTTTTTGGCCATTACAATACATTTTTTTAGTAAAGGTTTCGACATACTGATTTTGAAAAACTTGAGAATATTTAAGGTTTAACCAAATTTCGAAAAGTTCTTTCTACATTACTTAATAAATATGTTTAAATCCTAAGTCTCTTGTTAACCATGTTAATAATCAATGGCCCTGGATGGTCGCACTATATAATTATATGTTAGTTTAAGTTTTATAATATATTCCAACATTTAATAATTAAAAAATTTTCAATAAATCCTAAGTCTTAAGCGCCTTCAGAAAAAAAGGTCCAAAAAGTCTATCTGTGGGTTAACTCGTGGTAATTTGTTCTTCTTTCATTTTTATACCCTTGCAGGGTATTATAATTTTAGTCAGAAGTTTGCAACGTAGTGAAGGAGACATTTCCGACCCTATAAAGTATATATATTCCGTCTGTTCGTCTGTCCGTCTGTCCGCCCGTCCGTTTCTACGCAAACTTGTCCCTCAGTTTTTGAAGCTATCTGAATGAAACTTTGCAGACAGTCTTCTATATGATCTCACTACTACATAAGCCGGATCGGACGACTGTATCAAAAAGCTGCCATAGGAATATAAATATCTGTTTGGCTTTGTTGCTTGCAACATTTTACGCCAGCAACATTCTGCACTGGCAACATTTATTTTATGACAGTACCCGAGAAAGCGGAAAGAACATTTTTCTTTTTCTTCTCCTAATTTCTGCAAGGGTATTTAAACTTCCTTTCTTGTTGTAAAATTAAATCTGTCCATTCCTAAAATAATAAAAATATACCAATATACCGTCCGGTTATTGCGACGAAAACTCGATGGCTTGATTGGTTCCCGTACAAAGTAATGTATATAAAGTATTACCTGTTAGTGCGTCTTCCGGGTATATCGTCGGTTTCTTGAATGTCGCTTTATTCTACTGTACATAATAAATGTTATTGGCAAGGAAATGTTTACTTAAAATGCAACAATACGAATAGCTGACATCATAAAGTCGAAGTTTGTATACCCTTGTAGTTTTGCAAAAATTCATAAATTTTAACTTGTAAAGCTTTTTGGTATTAATTTGTAGTATGCTAACAAATCAGCAAATGGAATATAAAGTTTGAAACAATAAAAATTTTTTGAATTTGGTGACAATTTTAATTAAGTCATCTTCATATAAAATAACTAATTTAATAAATTCAAAATTAAAATAACATTAAGAACATAATCATAAAAGCTGAAGAAATATCATCCCAAAACCACCATAATCTTAAACAACAATCAACCCCTAGTTTATTTTTAACTTATATTATTTTATCCGCCACTCTCTGGTCCCGTACAAACCAATTTATAGATCCCACAATACAGAGCAGTTATCAATTAAAACTAGAAAATAGTTTTCATTTATTGATTTATCCAGTATTTCATACGATCAAAAATATAGTAATGCAGTGATACTTATTTGTAATAATTGTCTTACATGTTTATTTGCTTGTTTGTTGTAACTATTTTATCGTTATTACATTAATTATTTTATTTTCAACAGAGTGTTAGTGTCAATTTCCGACTTGGAGGAGAATCAAGGTACCACCGCCGTCACACACTCGTGTCCCGTCTTGAATTTGTACAGAAATTGAAAATCTGTGATTTGTGTTATTAATTGAAATTTATTTCGAAAGAAACGCAACGTTTCCCGCACACAAAAAATTGCTAAACGTTTCCTAAATATACAATAGTTTAACTAAAAATATGACTACAATTTATTCAAAAATTTATTTTTGCACATCTTTAAAACAAATATGTTTTTGTTTGTATATATTTTAGGCATATTTGTTGGCCTTTGTTTATAATTTTGTTTTTTTTTTTTTAGTACTAAGTCTTTCATTTGTTGCATTTTAATTTTGACTTTTCTCGTTAGGTGTTGTTAAAAATTCATTTGACGTGAGATTTAACTAAATTGAGCTAAAATATATATTTTACAATTGCCATTTGTTGTTGTAACTTTTACTCTGCCATTGTGTGTGTTATTAAAAATAATTTTTGGATGGTTTCATTTGTGTTTAGATGTTACTCTTGCTTTTGCGCCAAAAACAAAAGCGCTTTCCAGGGAAATTCCTTTTTCTGTTTCTTTTTTCTTTTTGTTAGCTTTTAATTCATTATCAAGTCGCTTTCTTCATTCAATTACTTCAGGGATCTTTTCATACATTAAACTTAGCATAGAGAAGTACACTAGATATTAGATTTAATATACACATATATGCATGCATATAGATGTGTTTGTGGATGTATATATATATCGTATGTACATAATTAATAGGCAACCACTTAAGCATACTATAAAAATAAGTATTGTTTACGCAATTTTCATTTGCCACAAAAGAAAATGTACTAAAAACCGAAAAAAAACTGTACATTATACAAGTATTCATTCTCATGTCATCGGCATTCAGTTATTAATATTATAGTATAATCCTTATCATTATCCTTGTCAATCTGTTCAACAGCATCATTCATCGTCGTTCCAAGCACATGCACAGTCAGGCTATCCAAAAACCAAAACCCAGCCTCAGTATGTCGTCTCATCAACGAAACGTCAACGAACTTTCATTTATTGGGATGACGAAGAAAACGATGAATTTTTAAAAGGGGAGACAGAGGGAACCAATTCGGTAAATGAGAGAACTTTCCGTTACATGCACATGGTGTTTTGGCTTGGCTTTCAGATCGAGTTTAGGAGTCGAGCTGCTTTGGTTTTGGACGCGGACATGTGCTGCTTAATCGCCATTAGTGCGCACGAAGCTTAATTGCCGCTGCTGTGGCTCTATCCGTGTTGTAGTTTTTGTTGGTGTGGTTGTTGTTTTAGTTGTTGTCGTTACTGCATCTGCTTATGTCGCTGTGGCTTAGTACATTGACTTTCATGAGGCGTACATGCGGTTAATATCATGCTGATATTTGTCCTGAATATCCTTTCGCTTCAGCTTGAAGGCGGCCGTTACGAGTCCCATGTCCGGTGACCAGACCTCCTTGCACAGCGTAATGGCGGCCGGCACCTCGTACTTTTGCAACTTGCCTGCATAAACAGAAAATTAATATATTATATAAATTCACATTATAAAATATTCGCCCCCCTGCAATAGCTTACATTTCTTCGCATGCTCGGCAATCTCCTTAAGGATAGCCTTCTCGATGACAGGCGATGAGCACAGCTCCTCGTAGGTCTTATCCGCCAGTCCATGCTTCTCGGCCAGCTCCTCGAGATGCTTCTGGTTGGGCACCACCAGCGCCACAGTGTACTGCTTGGTGGGATCGCCGTATACGCAAATGTTCTCAATAATGCCGCATGTCTTTAGCTCTGACTCAACTTTGCCCAGAGAGACGTATTCGCCGGCCTGCAGCTTAACCAGATCCTTCTTACGATCTGTTTGGAAATATAGTTTAGATTAATATCTTAGACTTTTCAATTTGGCAGTAAAACTCACCAATAATCTTAAGTACGCCATCGGCTTGCACTTCACCAATGTCGCCGGTTTTGAACCACCTCCGTCCGCCCTCCTCGAAGAAGTCCTCGTTGGTCTTGCCGGGCAGCTTGTAGTAGCCCTGCGAGACGCACTCGCCGCCAATGAGCACCTCACCCTGGGGATGCGGCTTGTTGGTGACACGATAGTTGCCCTCCTCCCAGTTGACCAAGCGAATATCGCAGACGGTGAGGGGACCGCCAGTGCGACCATATGTCATATCGCGATCTATAATTGAGTAAATTAATAATTAGTAAAAGCTTACAGAAAAGACACTTTTTTCGAGCACTCACAGTCCATTACGGTGGCTCCTGACGTGGTCTCCGTGAGACCATAGCCCTGAATAAGTTCCAGGCACAGGCAGGTCTTGATCTGCTCATGTGTGTCCGCGGACAGCGGCGCTCCACCGGACATAATAATGCGCACCTTGCCGCCCATCAGCTTGGCCACCTTCTTGAAGACCAATCTAAAAGAGAAAACAAACAATTAGTTACCAATTCACGACCACTGGAAAGGCAATCTATTCTTACTTGTCAATCAGAGGCGTCTTGTAGCCACGTTGCACCCACTTCACTTTGTATTGGTAGAGGAATTTGAAGAGAGACTTTCTAAACGCCGAGCCCGAGTTGACCTTGTCGTTGATGCCCTTGGAGATGCGGTCGAGTATCAGCGGCACCGAAGTCATGCAGGTGGGCTTCAGCACGGTGGCATCACCGCTGCAGCCGCGCTTGATCTTGCTGCTGGTATCGATCAGGGTCAAGGGAGTCGAGTAGCCAATCGGCACGCCGGTCATCAGGCACACACTCTCCGCAACCAGTTCGAAAACGTGAGCCAGGGGCAGGAATCCAATGAGCACATCGTCGGGATAAATGGGCACCATGTCGCAGAAGCCCTTCATCGTGGCAATGCAGTTCTTGTGTGACAGAAGGACACCCTTGGGTGTGCCTGTGGAGCCGGAGGTGTACATAATAATCGCAATATCATCGCCCTTGGGTGGCACGTTCTCTGTGGGTGAGGAAAAGGAAGAAAATCAATTATAATCGTATGGCTTTCATATTTTAAAGCATTTATTATCTTTGAACTAAGCAGGCTAACCCTCTTCCACTTTCAGCTTTATAGAGCTTTCAAATCTTACAATTATTTACAACAAAATTGACTGGAATTGAGGTCTATTTTTATTTTGGCCAAAAATTTAAAGGACTGAAAATGCCGACGATCCTTGACGAGTTCATTACCCTAACACCGCTGACTTGTGTGCAACAGGTCAATGCTTTACTGAACGCTGCATCGTCGAAGCCGAGAGGCTGCAAGGTGTTCTACACTCTATTCGGCGTGTACTGCGGAGTGCTCGCGTATCGGGCATACAGGAACTACTCGAAACGTAGCCCGGTTCAGGATGCACAGGAAGCGAATGTAACTTTTCAGGTGGTCAACGAAGTGGAGGAACCAGGCATTGTGTCGGCTTACAGTGCTATGAGTGGGCAGCTAGTGCCTGATCCTTCACCGATCCTCCTGCAGCCCACTGATATTTCCAACACGGACATGCGGTAATAACGAAACCTATTCAATTAAGAACCCATTTTCTAATTTAATATCCCCATTATATAGCTGGCGCTATGGCCCTGTAAACGTATCCGAACTTAAGCCAGATTCCGAAGGCTCTGACGTGGAGGAAAAGGTTATCAATATGGGCAGTGAGATACCCACTGTGTCGGTGGGTACATCCACAAAGGGGAAAAGTGCTCTGAAACATGAGGCCAAACTCGAGGGCGATCCTACCGTTTCAGTCGGATTAGATGGCTAAAACACCTATCTTTTGGCTTTAAATAAAGACGTAGATTCCTCTTCTTTCTCTTTTAAGACTTACCGTATTTGCTGTCCTGGCCGTTCTTGATCACCTGGTTAAATGGCAAGATCTTGACGCCCGCCTTGAAGCCAGTGGTTTCCGTCTTGTGCAGCTGATCCTCGATGTAGATAATGTTCTTTACCAGCGGGCACTTATCCAGCAGGGTCTTGAACTTGGGCAGCAGATCGTGCGACGTGATAACCGTGGTGACCTCCGTTTCGGTGATGCCTGTAGAAAGGTTTCAAGGGTTAATATTTGTGAATATTCTCTACACAGCTATGTACTCACAGTGAGCCACGCCATCATCGCCCAGAGTGGCGTAGACGGTCACAATGGGCATTGCCTGCTTGAAACAACCATGGGCAGCGATCATCCATTCGGCTCGGGTCTCGGCAAAGATGACAATGTTCTCGCGCGGCTTCTGACCCAGTTCGCGCAGACCTCGTCCAAAGTTCGCTGCCGTGCGCTCCGCCTCGGTGAACGTCTTCCACTTATAGTCGCCGAGATTGTACTTCTTGAAGACGCGCCCGTTCTGCTGCACCTCGTCCTCCTCGCTCAGGATCTGACGGGTGCCCAGGCAGCGCTTCGATGTGTACGTCTTGGCCACATAGTTGAAGACCTTCTCCAGCGTATCGATGTTCTCCTGCAGCATCTTCACGTGGACATCACGCGGCGGATCCGTAGTCCGGTAGGTCAGCTCATTGTCATCGTTCGTTATGATCTTTGCCTGAAAGCATAAGTGTGGCGATTAGTTTAATTTCGTGTCAGGGGGTGCCCGGCAGCGCGATTCGCAAAATCAAAATCAACGCCAGATTATGGGGGAAGGTAGAGTCGAGACAGAGAGAGGAGGGGAGAGATAACAGACATGTGAGTTTTTGTCGAGGGTTTGTCGAGGTGAGGGCCACAACTCGGGGAGATCATGTTTCGTGGACCAACACCAAAGATAGAGTCTCCGAAACGGGGAAACCGACAACGGAGTACGTACGAGATCACCAGTCCTTTGGAACATTAAAAATGCGAGTGTGAGTGTGTGTGTGGTTTATGTGTGTATGGGGGTGCCCCAAAGTGTGTTGTGTATTTTGTGTAGTGTAGTGTAAGTGTACGTGTACGTTCCATAACAAACATTATTTCTAGGGGTATTAAAAACACATTTTTAAAAGTTAAACCTCAATGTCATCCGGCGCGTACTTGGACTCATCGACCAACATTTTCGGGTTAATTAGCTTGGCCTGTTGAGGAAGGAGGAGGAGTTGAGATGAGAAGCGAGTTTAAGCATAGTTTTCAGCTGTTGAATGTCCTAAACAATTCCATTTTCGTGGTCCCTTATTTGCCCTTGCAAGTTCTTTGACTAAAATTATTGTTTATAAACTTTATAGTTCACGTCGGCGGCGTAGTTTCCCTTCTTAACCCATAAACCTTATCACAAAGCCAACCAAAATCGCTCCATTTAGATAGCAGCGATATAAGTGCGTCAGATATCAACATATGTAGTTCCTCGACTGCAACTTTTTCAAAGCGTGTGTTTTGTAGCTGAACAAAATATTGATATATTCCGAGTCTTAATAAACTTTTCAAAGGGAATATGGATATGAAAATGCCCAGATAGGTACAGGTCATACATTGGCTACCGGTCATGTTAAAACACTTTCAGTAAGAATTTTGTATCACAAAAACAAATTGATACTTTTAAAACTAGCACACCTTAAATCTCTCTACTTAATATGACTCAAAGGTATACAAACTGCACAATTCTCTTATCAGAGACCACCTGGAGTGTGTTTATATGGCCTGACACAACCTGTGCAATTATCACACATATAACCATGATTTCGGCTGCCAATATATGTATATTCGCGTAAGCAAGGAAATCGTTGCGGCTAATTGTCGCATAAAAGAGCGAATCCCTGATAAAGACCACACGGAAAGCGAGCGGATAGATAGGAGCAACGGAAAAAAAGGTGGACCTGGTCAATAAATCAAAAGTCGTCAGCCATCCACTGATTACTGGGGACACAATTGAGCAGCTCGGAAGGGAGATAGGTGCCAGGGCCTGGCGCAAAAGTTTCAAGGTGAAGAACAAGGCGGGCCGAGGAAAATTAAAAGTTAAATCTAACTGATAGCCGGTGTGTGCAGTTTTCAACTAATAATTGAATACATATATATATATATATTGAAATATATAACTATAGCATGCGATTGTGGCCAGGTCTATATGTACTTTGGAGCACGGCCAGTGCAAAGTCGAAAGTATATTTCAACAACACACGATTGATTCTAGAGATAGTTACACAGTCGTCGCAGTTTATAGGCCTTCAATTTCCGCCTTTGCCAGCAAAAAAAAAACAGCAGGGACTCAGCATGGGACTCTCCGCACTCACCTTCACCCGGCGCGAGTCCTGCCGGCGTTTCCAGGGCTTTTGGAACACCAAATAGACCGGCAGCGTGATGATGTCGTACATGAAGGCGATCGCCTTGATCGCGCCAATTGCGCTCTGCACCCAGAAGCTGTCCATTCTGTAAGAAAAAGAGGCAATCAAAAATACAAATTAGTGGCCGCCCAATTGGATATGTAAATGTTTGAGCAGAAGTTCGGTTCAGAACTATCGCTTTTTCCCACACTATACGCGATGTATACGGCCGATCGGCGGCTCCCAATGCACCCACCCACTCGTTGTGGCGCTGTCGCAAGCCGAAAACCAACTGATATCACCACCTGTTGCTGCTGCCACTGGTTAGCAGTTAGCAGGTCTTGCAAGTCCGAAAGCGGAAAGGGGTTGCCCACTCTCCGCTCGTTCCGCTCAAATCGGTTCTGGGTTCTCGCTTCTCGATTCTCGCTCAGAAAACGCTTTTCGAACGGTCCCCGATAAGAGCTGGGAGAGCGGCACACACTCTGACAGGGTTCGGAATTCTTTTTATCAGCCCCGAGATTGCCGTCGTAGGCGATGATTCCCTTTCCCCCCACCAAGAACGAGGAACTGGGCTATTTGTAATGGAAGTGCGGGTCTGGTGATCGTCTGGACTTAATCGGAAACTGCCTCCAACTGGCTTCGGTTGCCGAGTGGCCCATTAAGTGTGCCAGAAATCAAGGATATCGGCCATATTTCATTCATCACCGATCGAGTTATCTTTACGATGTGAAATACTTGACAATAATCCAAACCTAATTTATGGTACGTTCTATTCTACAATGTTTACAACGAACAAAGTCCCATTTGTTGGTTAGTCATTTGTTGAGAAAAAAAAAGAATCATACATAGGTCGTAGTTATCTATCACTTGACAAAAAGTACCCAAAAATATGACAAGGCTCACGTCGTTTTTAGCACTTCCATTTTCTATAAAGACTCGCGCCAACTTCTTATCACGTCTCTAGTCTCTTTTTAAATTTATAATTAAATTTAGGGAAAGATTTAATGCCAAATAGTTTGAAGAGATTTGTTTCCTTATTAGAATTTTGATCGCTTGAGCCCAGGACACTAGATAAACGTATCATTGCAAATTTTAATTAATTAAAATATTGAATTTTACTTAGAGGCGGACTATCTGTTAACAAATTCTCTATACTCATAATCTTTCTTCGGTTTATCGCAACTCGCTGACTGGAAGTCATATATATAGAGAGGGGCCTTGATCACACGGCTTGCCGATTTCTATAATCCCCAAGAAGACTGCTGCACACTTGATAAAGCCATAATACCAAGCTGTATTAACTAGCTGATAAGCAAATCGAACGACTGCCTTGAACTTGGATTGCGCAAGTGGGCATGACGTCAATTTAGCGCTCGAGGGGAGAGTTCTGAAAGGTTGCTGCATGTCAGTGGGAATTTTTTAGCCGATAAACTGCAAATGCTACGGGTAAGTTTCTATAACGCCTGAGGAAGTTAATGAATATTTGTTCCTAGGAAATTATGTAAACTTTAAATGCCTCATTTAGCAATGTCGGCGGTAGCAAGTAAAAAGCAAAATAGAAATAATTGTTAGCTTACAGGAATGCTAAGCAACTGGTTTAGTTTCGATTTGAATAATGTAATTATTAAAAGGAAATTATTACTATGTATTGCATAATAGTATTCAGCAAGCTTTAAATACAAAAGTATTATGCGATAATGAAGTGAAAGAACCAGTTTCGAAAGAATACTTTAAAACAGTAACAGAAACTTGGAATATCCCTTGGATATAGTCTTGTTCATAGAAATTCTTCTAAAATGAATTATGTCCAGCTTTTGTTTTTTAGTGTTTAGATGTATACTTTCTTCTTATCCTTATCCCACACCAAACTATATATATCCACAACCAGCACTAAGCTAACACTAAGTGAATTACTCATGGAATACGAATAAAGCAAACATAAATATAAAATAATCAAAAGCGAAACGTATAAACTTGTACTTACTGCGCATCATCTTCGATGAACATCTTGATGCCGGTTTTCTCTTTGTCCGATTGCTAGGGATAGCCTTTGAGATCTCTGGAGGTTATACTCCTTCTTAGATGATACTCCTCCGATTTTTACCGAGCTGGATGAGAAGCTTAGCCTAGCTCTGATGGATGGCAGGGACGAACAAGGACAATGGATGCAACAAGATAACGATTATGTTAGGTGATGTCCTCGCTATGTGTTGGTCCGTGCGACGATTTCACCTGCAACCGGAAATATAACGAATATATGCATTTTCATGTAGTGACAATGAGGGAAAGGACAACAAAGTGAGATCAAAGTAACAGCGAGGAAAGCATAAATTAGGAAAGTCTTTGGCAACCAACACCTTTTGATGACTTAACAAACAGATAACTTAGTCAAAACAGCACACAAAATTTAATTAAATATATTTTAAAACCGATAAAAGGTCTCGAAGCAAAAAGAATTCCCCAATTAGGTTCTTAAAATAGATGGATCTAATCGAATCGAGCGCAAATATAATTTCAATTAGGCAACATTAGTTCTTTGGCCTTCATGGATATTCTAATCAAAGCATAAACTGAAAGCCAAACAAGTTTCTGTTACGTCTTGGGTTTTTTCTGGATATCTGCCAGATACTAGAGAAAACATAGAATGGCACAGAGCGGCAGATAATGTCAACAGAGAAAGGTGGATATATAGAGTGAGTTTAAAATTAGACAGGTTCTAAAAGAAAAGAATAAGCTAGATATTGCATAATTTGATTCTCTGCTCTCAAGAGGGGGGAATCTCTCTCTGTCGCACACTCTCTCTTTTAGAGAAACATTGTCATAGGTCGGGTGCCTTGAAAGAATCACACAAACAAACTCTTACACAACTTACACAAAAGCATGTTCCCTAGCTTTGTTTATCGAAATATGTTGGTGGTGGCCAGGAAGCAAAGTCCGGCAGACCAAGGTTTATCCGATATCTCAAGGTTTCCTTAGAATCTGCCGTCACTGATAAACAATAAAGAACCGAATTTCCCGCTGCCCAAAGTCCGCCCCCTTATGCAATCACTGAAAAGTCGCACAACCATGTGATACTATATAAAGTGTGCACAAATGTAAAACTCCGTTTCAGTCGGTGGCATCGGTGGCCGTAAAGTGCATTGAACTGGCCCCAAAAATACAGATCTTTTGCTCGGATATATACCTCGGCGTATATATGTATGTACCTCTCTGTCATATGGCGGATACTCAACGCTGAAGACCCCAAATCGTAAACGTGGTGAATACGTGTTTTGTTTGCGAAGAAAGAGAATATGAAAACATAACGATAACAGCGAAAACAACAACAGAATTCGGCATTTAAATATTTGCAAAACACAGTCAAGTTAGCAAAATAATAAGCACAGTGGGCCTATGCCAATTTTATTTAAAAATTAATATCAGAAAGTCGGAGATTTCCTTGTAAAAATCCAAATTTTTAAAGTATTTATCTTATTTCCTAGTCTTTTCTTATATTAAAAAAAAATTTAACAAACTCTTATTTCCATAGTTCAACATGCACTGTGCAAAGTTCAAAGCGTTCGAGTGGCGCAAACATGGGCGAAAGTTGTTTCGCAGCCATTGCGGGTTAATGAATGAAAATTTCATGAAAATACACAACCTTATGTTTAGACTAGCGTTTCATATCCACCAATTGACTATAAACTTTGATCGCATTTCTGTTCAGATCTTGAACCCTGGTCAAAGTTGCATAAAAACGTACACAAGTTCGCTTGAAACGAGATCACTCCCAGTGGCGTGTTATGAACGGGGTGTTCTCTCAAACAACGAGAAGTAATCACAGTCCGCCTGGAAACAATGAGGAAATTTTGCACATTAAGCCCTGTGATTACTGTAATCCGTACTGTGGTCTGAGAACTGATTGAATCATATGCAATGCTTGGCGCGGCGGTTAGATAACGCGCACGCGTCGTATGCGTAATGCCTTACGACGAACACTTTAACCCGTGCAAAGGTCAACGCCGATCGGACGACGACACAAAAGCAAGCACACACTTTGTTGTGAGCGTAAAAAGGCAACAATTTAAACCAAAATTAACATACAACATTTCTATATATAGACATCGTTAAAACTCAATTTTTGAAACGTGGTTTTTTTGGCATTTAAACTTGTCTTTTATTGAATGCGCATTTTTAAGGGATATACTGATAAATTGCAAAAATTATTTCACGATTAGCCTCTTGTTTCTCGGGTTTGATATTTTGATAAGCTTCCACTTAATTGCATTGTTAAAATGCAATTTAAAAATGCGACTTGTGGCAAACGAACGATGTGCTTATACACGGCCATTAAAAATACTACAGTATCTTAAAGATATAATGTTTAACTTTATTATATGTTTAAAATAATTGAGAGCTGACTTGGCTGATAAACTGCACAAGCAAAATACCTAAAGGCCCTTGGAATGCGATCATAAGTGTAGTACATTTTAGGTTTCGGTTATTTTAGACTCAATTGCAATTCAGCTCTCCATCAACTAATTGCACATTACAACCAATTAATTGTAATTTTAGGGTGAAACGCGCCTAATTGTTTAATAAACAATGGCCGGCATTAATTACAGCTGGCAAAAGGCAGTAGTCACCCATAACTGTTTGTTGTTTAAAGCACACAACAAGCTCTTACCAATTTTGGTATTGAATGCTATTATTATGCATTTTCCCGCTACTTTTGTGTGTTTATTGCACAACAAACTGCCTGAAAATCATTGAACAAAGGAACCCATGTTACGCCTGATTGAATCAGAAAAACAAATGGAAACCAGAAGTAGAGTAGGCTATATATATCTAACTTGAATATAGTTTAAAGAATAGTTTGCAAAAAGGGTTCACAGTCAACATCAGCTGTTGAAATTTGCGATTTAAGCTTCAAGTGAGGCATTACGAAATTGCCGAGCAATGCCAAAACTCGAGTGTGGAATCGCTCTTTCCTCATTAATTCTACGTCGAGAATGGCAACAAGAGTATATACATACATACGTAGTTAAAGATATCTATCTGTCTGGAACACGTCATCAGTAAGGCCCCCCAAGCAGAGGGAAACGTGTCCACTTACGTGGTCTTAATTTCTGCTTTACTTATACACTATAAATACATTTCTCACTTCTCTGTGAAGTTGCGCAGTAGGTGACTCAAGTTGTGACTTTACTGTTTCGGTTTACGTGTTTTTTGGCTTCAGTTTTAAGCACCTGAAAAAGTTCAATTCTCACGCCATCAGCTGTTTTATATTGTTTACAATAATAAAAAACGCGACAAGCAGCGCACTTGCATAAACATTTTCAATTGTCTGTCGACTGGTTACTTGAACTTTGGTCAAGGTGTCGGGTTGTCGTTGGTGGAAATTGTAACGGGAAATTATTCATCAGCTGATTGCCTTGACATTGAATGAAGTGGCAAAAGTGAGAACGCAACATTACACACTATGCACATAATGCAAAATCCAAACTGAATTGCAACATTTGATTTATTTATTTCCATGCGAGCGAGCATTACGTGAGTGTCTGCTGTATTGCCCTCTCCCTCGATCGGTCGAGCGTTTGTTCTCGGGGCGAATAATGGGGTAACAAAATCATCGTATGACTGTGTCAAAGTCCAAAATAAAAATACTTTTTTTGCAGTCGCAGTACACACATAAAAACGAGAAAAACTTACTCGAACAAGATTGAAATACAAGACAACAAGAATAATGCACATGGAGAAAAAAAATAACAAAAATTCAGCATTGATATTTTACAAATGTATTATTATTTTTGAGAGTAGAATAGAAGAATGTATATGAATTATTTAGGATGCAAATCTGATATTTCAATAATAACGAAAAAACGAATTTAGTGAAGTTGCCCACTAATCGGAAGGTATGTACTTTTGTTCACTTCATTTTTATATAACTTCTTAGGCTTTTAAAATATATTCAAATATTCTTTCAGTGTGACCGCAACAGCATCAGCAAGTGAGAACAACTTTTTGCACGGGGCGTTGAATATTTCATTGAATGAAAACGAGAAAGAGTAACAAACATGCAAAACAAACAAACGAAAGATCGTGAGTTTGGTGTGTCTGTGTGTGTGTGTGTGGGCGTGAGTTGGGGGCGAACTGAAAATAAATTTGATTATGGCCACAGAGAAAGAAGAACAGAGATAGCCAGATACACCCACACACACTCGGAGAGAAAGAAAGCTCTCTTTTGCACTCGCTCATTTCTGAGTTCGCCGTCCGAATATTTTCGAGATATGTAAATAGGTCTGTGTGAAAGTAAGGCAGCAGACGCTATAGCGTAGCTCTAAAATAAATGACCTAGACAAGCGTACTTATCTTCAGAGTGACCATCAACCGGAGAGCACGTGCTCGAGTGAAATTTTCCAGAGGAAAACAGTAAAGCAGAAAACAAACGGAACACAACACGGCGCTTTGGCAATGATCATGAGCGGCGCAGCTCGGTAGCAGTGGCAGCAAAGCCAAAAGCCCGGTTTAATGGAAACCGGTTAGAAAATCTACCAAAGTCATGACTAAAACAAACACAAATAATGCTCATACGATGCAGGGGCTTACCTTAAGGGGATTTAAAAAGCGATATCTCTATCTTTTGTCTTTCCGTAGTAAGTATACCCTGTTTTGGAAGCCTCTGAGCCTCTACACACATTCTTGTTTCCTAAACCAGCCAAACATAGAACTTTTTGGCGAAAAAAATTCGTTGGCATGACAACCAGAAATAAAAACAGGAATCAAAGCAAAGTTTAAATAGTTTAGAAACTTTTCAAATGTGTAATACACTCAGGAATCGTGCTTTTCTATTTATTTTAATTAAACGAAGAGGACTATTATGTCATTACGTCCGAAAGTATGAACTCTTACAAGCCTCGCTTTGTTTTTTTTTTTTTTGTAATTTCTTAACTCTTAACTCTCTTTAGTTTCAAAATTATTTCGATTTATTTCCTAAGCTTTGCAGTATTTTGTTGTACGTAGGATTGATTGCTTTACCTTAAAAGTTCTTTTCTGACTTAAATCAAAAGTCAACCTAGTCGAATCTGAAATTGCAAAAGGGTGACGGGAAATAGAGAAGCAGCTGTTGCATTGCTCGAATTGATGCAAAAATGTAACGGTTAAGTTAAGGCACAGGCAAACTGCCAAATCGGGGGTTGGGCAACAGGCCGATTACAGAAAGTCATTTACAACTCGAAAAAACAAAAAACAGTGGCAGTCAAAAGGGGGTGGTAGTGGGCGGGGGTAGGGTACAGACTTCAGTCGCCCAGACATCGCGTGACTATTTTTGACACTGCGCCCAACGAATGCAATAGTGAAAGGGAGAGAGAGAGAGAGAGCTAGCAATAGAGAGATGAAGAGAAAAGCTAGGGAATGGAAAAGGAAAATCAGCAACTGCATCTACACCTAAACAAAAATCAATCAAATAGAAAATTTTAGTCATAGAATAAAAAAAAATATTACTAGAAACAATGGCAAGTTCCTTTATAGTAAAATAAGGTGAACACGATTACATTTAAATTTTTATGTGTTTATTTATGTTTATGTTTTTAACAACACTTAAAAGTAGAAAAAAAATTATATTAAGGAATTACAACTTATATAAATTATATATATAATTTAAATTTATTTTACCAAATCGACCTCAGTATCACTCTAGATTTTGCAAAGTGTACCACTGTGAAAAAGTCACGAGGCGCCGGGCGAAAGGGATGGGGTGCGGGGTAACTCAGTGGGTTGGCTGGGTGGCAAGCGGCAAGCAATGTGGCACGTTTTCCTTGGTTATACCAGCTGAAAATCGTACGAGTTTCAGGGGAAATGTTGCCGCCGCCGTGAAGCTTGAAACAAAGTACAAGAATAATGCGGCGAAGAGAAGGCGAGAGAAAAGAGCACAGCTGAGAGAGCCGGTTGCAGACGTGTGTGTGTGTACGAGTCTGTACTGTACTGTACTGTGGGTTCAGGGCGAAGAGTAACAAGCCAGGGAAAGAGAAAAAGGGCTGGCAAAAGAGTACAAGAGTGTAGGGGCAAAGTTTGATGTGAAAAGGTCAAAGAGCAAATTGTTTACATGGTGGTAACCGCACACCAATGGGTGGGCGGCAAAGTGGGCGGTCTGGCCATGAATGAAAGCCGAGACCGGCAAACGCGGTAGGAAGGTGGGAGGGCGCTGTGGGGTAGAATGAGCTGGTGTTGCAGGTAACAGAACAATGGGCGTTTTACCTCCCACATGACGTTCTATTTTTAGGTGCAATTTAATTCAAATAAGCTGGATTTAATCGACTTGTATAAAAAAAAACTGTACAAACAAAACACAAGTATTATTATTAGCTCTTCAGATAGTTGAAAAGCCTTAAGCTTTAAAAGAAAGAGTTAAAGATTTTATTATAGCTTTTGGGATTTATAATGTGTTCAAATCGCTGTCCATTTTACTTTCTTAGCCTTACTTATAAATATATTAAAGTAAATTAACAGCACTTAATTTAAGAACAAACGACCTAGAAATCGCGGTTTTTTTGAAATCACTTGAAATACAGCTCTAAAGTATGCCAGAATAGTCTTTAAGTATGTAATTGAATACTTTTAGACTCATTTTACAATGATTTCAACTATACTTGATTCTATCGTGGATTTCAGTATACCATATAACCAAAGTATTATTATAGTATATCTTTAAATTGCAATTGGTAGTCTATTTAATGGAGGACTTCATAATGTATCAATTGCAGTGAGTATGTAGTATGTCTTACTGATATGAAGCGTTGATTAAAGTTTAAACGAATCAAATTGACTGAAGAATACTTCGATATTATTTACATAAAACTTATTAAATATTTTGATGACTATTTTTATTCTTTAACCCCTGTAAAAAAGCCTTCTTTACCACGTTTTGATAAGATATTTTTTCAGAATTAAAACCATTTTAGCCATGAACGGTTAAGATACTCAAGTGACAAGATTGCTTGACCGATTCTTTCAGACAGTTCTTACAACATCATCGTGATTCTACCATTTTTTAAGGCCCTAGTCCCATATCATCTCGTTGGACTATGGTACCGGCACAAAACTCCGACATTTATCTGGGATTTAACTGAGGTTTTAAATCGCTGATGAACTTTTTGATATACTTAAGTAGCTACCGGCAGTTTGTGACTTCCGAGCGATATGGACGTTATTAAGTGCCACCGTCTGAGGCGTGTTTCCGGCCAAAGCACAAGCCGCGCCCTAGAAACAAAAGCGTGCCATGAAAAGTGCAGTCCGCCTCCCAGCACACACCCACGCCACCTCATCGCTCAGCTGGTTGTAGGAATCAAAAACAGATGACGCGCACACGCACACCCATTCAGATGACCCCGAACTGGAAGCCTCTGCCCGCCCCTCCCCCTGGTGGCGGCCACAAACTCGAGACAGAAACTCGCATGATTTTCAGTTGGTATAACATAGACCCAGAGACAGGGATGGCTATATCCAGCGGCTGCCAAAGCGGGAAGGCAGAAGAGAGATAACGTGCGGCGGAGAGTTTGCGCAGAAAGCAGTTACAAGAAATTTACACGTGCAACGCAAGAGCAAGGGAAAATAAAACCACCTGGAGAGAGACCTTTCGAGAGACAAGGGAAGAGAAATTTCCGAGAGAGTAGCTTTGTTTATGTGCGTAGATTTTAAATAGACCCTCTCTCTCTCTCTCTCTCTAATTAGAATTTAAACTGCCTCGGGAAAGAATGCAATTAACAGGTTATAAAAATAACGGTACACCAAGCATTTCGGAATACAGTCAAGCTCCCCACAGAGACCATATTATCTGGGCACTTGAACAAAGTAATTTCATATTTCAAGTAAATTTAATATATTAACAGATGAATTTAATATATTTGAATAATACATTTATTTTAAACTTTTTATAACAGTGATGGCATAAAACTCGCTTATAGAAATTGAAAAGATATATTTTGATATCTAAATATGTACACTGTGAAGTTGTTTATTGTAATGTAACATTTTATTTACTCTTTTACAAAAATTGCTTCACCAGGTTCAAAGAAGTATTTCATAATTTGTTGTAAATTCAAGACTCTTACGATTTATTGATAAGCTTCAAGGCCTAGAAACAAAGCTGTCGATTACTGAGACTGAAAGTATTTTGTTAAGATTTATTTTGCTTTGGGCACAGTCAATTATTTAATAATTTAATTCTAATTTATTATTGGCATTTAATTTTGTTATGGACATGGTAATTTTACTAATACTAATAAATTTTTGGTATCTAGATACTTGATTTATTACTCTTGTTTATTGCTAGGTTATTTGTCAACCTCAAGAAAATGGACTTTGTAGTTTGGAATCCAGTGCTCATCCAAATACAGCTTTACTTTGGTAATTTGATGCTCTAAAAACAAAAATCAATAATAAAATGCCCAGATATCGAGTGGCGAAAGCCTTAGTTGTTGATTTTTTTCTGACGAAACAAACAATCGATAGCCAAAACAAACAAATGGACAGCCGTTGCATAAGGCAAAGTGCAATTGCACTTTACACTGTACATCCGAAATTGGGTCAGCGGAAGGCTGTTGATTCCACCTCCGCGAAAATAATTCGTAAGAAGCGAGCTAAACTCGTTAGGTAAATTGCAAGCGTCATTGATAAGGTGGCGTGACATTGCGGAAAACAATAAAGGAAAAACATAAAATAAAAATAAAGGGGCAAGCCGGCAGCAGGGTGGGGGAGAGTTGGTTGTAAGAGAGAACACAAAGAGAGCAGAGCTTAAGCAGCTAAGGAAGAGCGTTACGTGGGACTTGACTTACCTTTGCCAGAGAAGGGCTCTGCTCGCTTCTCAGTTCTGGGCGGGATGGAACGCACATGTAAGAATTCCAGAATAAAATACGGGAAAATCAGACAAACAGATAACCAAACGCAGCAAATAATATATCGCCGATTATATAAAATGACGTTTTGCCAATAAGAACGCACGCATACGCACACGGACGGCCACTGCACTAACACAAGCACACACACGTAATGTCAGCGCCAGCATAAAATGTTGCGTTGGCGTCAACACGTTTTTCCCCAACTCTTCTTCGCTTCGTTCTCGAATTCTCTTCTCCTTCCCCGACTTTTTTATATTTAGAGTGTACGTTGCGCTTTAATTGATTAAACTTTCGCAAAACTTTCACAAAACTGCACAATTGGCACACAAACAAACGGGCACGTGTGTATGTATTTAAAGACGTGTTTGTGTGAGTGTTTTTATCACGCCACTCGGAAAACACTTTTTTACTTACACTCACTCTCGCACAAACAAGCTAAGGTGTTTCAAAACTGCGTTTTAGTTTGTTGTTTCCTCTGTTTTAGTCTAGTTGGCGCCCGCACGGAGAAAGAACGGAAATTGCGACAATGAGAAAGACCGATTTTGATTTGTCCGTTACGTTTGTTGCTTCCTATATTTATAGACTTTGCTCTCTTTTTCTTCGGCCTTCGCTCTTGGAGTTTGAGGCGAAAAGAGCGCCGCTCTCAAATTATTGTTTGCCTTCTTCTTTGTCGCTCTCTTGAATTCGCCCGCACACACACACATGCACGACCGCGCTTGTTTTTGTTGCTGCCTGCTGGCATTTTCTCACTCTCCCCTTGTCTCATGCACGATTTCTCCCGCAAAATTCTGTTACTCTCAAAAACTAGAGGTGGTAAAAACATCTACGGTAATCGATGTTTGGCGGGGAATCATCGATGTTTTTCTGCGAATATGGATTGTATGCACATAGTATTGTATTATCTCCTGAAAGACTGTTTAGAAAAGTAGGCTAATTAATAAGTGACCATCGCATAAGGCTTTATTCGACCGTTGTTGATAACGCATTTGTTCTTGAACGATTGAAAACATGTAAATAGTATTGAATAATAATTTTCGTTTCATTTTTCATTTCCTTCAATAAAAAAAAAATGTTGCAAAGTGTTAAAATGTATATAATCTTAAAAATGTGTACTTTTATTATTAACAATAATAATATTTGAAATCAAATTTAAATAAATAAGGAATAATAGTTTTTTGTTCTGGTTTATTAAATTTTTTTTTTTAATTTAGAACCTTAATGATTCATTGCATTATAAAATAATGCTAAAAAATTGCCAGAGAAAACAAGATTTTCTTAGCTCGGGAGCTGGGAACTATGCTGAAAAATAGAACGTGATCAAAAACGTAAGGTAAGCAATATTTTACCTTATTATTAGAAATGTAATAGTTATACTTCTAATAAACTTTTTTGTTTTAAAACTGGAATATTCAAAGGCCTAGTTACTACAAATTATATTACCCAATACCTAAAGCCTGTGTGAGAATACTGCGTTCACCTTTCGTGGAAGCTTTTGTTAGTTTGGCTATGCACAAATATATCTTAGAGAAGCGAATTGCAGAACAAATCACTTATAACATTTTCTCAGCTATAGGTATCCTTAAAATTTCAATTTGAACTAGTGCGGTGTACATTAACATATTAACATATTTTGGGTTTATTAAACTTATATTAAGATCAAAATAAAACGTAAAATAGGTTTTTAACCAACCCAACTAAATTTATCATGTTTGTTGGAAATAGGACAGGAGAAGTCGGTTAATATTCACAAGGAGTTCGTTAAATACTTGTACTTGCAATGTTGCCAGACTTAGCTATTGTTCTTGGTAAGAGCTGCCACCTTATGTAAGCATTGCTTGCACTGATAATTTATCGATTTCTACCAGTGCTGTAAGGCACTAAATTAGAAACGTTTATTTGAATTCAAAATTTAAATGTAAAGATCATTTGTGAAAAATATGTTTAATTTCTTCAGATTTAAATGTTTAATGAGAATATAATATTTATACAAACGTTTTCCTACATTCCACAAAATTATCGGCTTAGCTGTAAAAAACACGTTCTTACAAATATTAAAGAAAAATTGCATTGATTTTTCGCTTTTAAAAAACTGTATAATATATATTTTTATTTAAAAAAAAGACAGTCAGTCTTTGTGCAACAAATGTACATGGATAAATGCCGCGTTTACACAATCGTTCAATCCTTCAATCATTCCACTGTTTTTTTGTTTTATATTTATTTTGCATTATTATTATTTATATTCTTTTTTTATTTTGGTTGAAAGTACCGTTTTAGGGGGAGCATGTGGATTAAGTAATAGTTATTAATTTTCTCTCGTTCCTTTCGTTTTCGTTTCCTTTTAAGCGATACTATTTTGGTTCAAGTCCTTGTGTTTTTATGTACATATTTAAACTAAATTACGAGCTACAAATTACTAGTGTGTGTGTTTGTGTTTTGTGTTTTTTGTGCTTTGTGGGCTTTGAATCTCGCTTTGAGTTGTTTGTAAGTACAGAGTGTGCGTTTCGTGTGTGTGTGTTTCGTGTTACAATAAATATCTCTAAGTTTAAGTATGCCTTAGATGCTAGGGATACATACATACAAGCTGCTAGGCAGGGGGGGCGTGAATTCGGGAGCAGGGCGGGGTATAGAGGGTTGGTTTTGGCGATGGGAGGAGGGAATGCAGCTGCTACAAAATATCGGAATTTTCTTTTAGGGAAATTAACTAACATGCATACACACATATACATACACGCTGGGTCCTGGCAGGATTTACGTTTTCATGGAGTTTCTTTGATTTTCTATGATTTCATCTCTCTAAGATGGTATTTTTCTTGATTTAAAGCCCCTTTTAAAGGTCTTTAAATTTTAATTAAAGAAATCTGCAAGTTTCTGGATATTTTACAACTTGAAATCGAAAATTAAGGCTTGCTTTGTAGGTTTTAGAGTTCAAATTAGTGAAATGTTTGGTGTTCTAATTGAAAGCCTAGTGAAATTGAACTCACATCTGGTTTGAATATTCAAAAACTGAATTTTTTAGCTAAAAACCACAATTCTGGCTCAATTTTACATTTCTGTATAATCTAAAATACTTTGAATATAATGTTTTAAAAGCATACTTCTAATTCTTATACAAATTTTGATGGAAAAGCTAATCCATTTTCATTCAGCCTCAATTCCCTGAATTTTCAATCCCGCACAGGCCCGCTGGACAAACCGATTATATAGATACAGATACAGTTACAGATACAGATACATTTAGAGTTAGGGCTTAGGACTAAGGCTTACAGCTACGGGCTAATGGCTACAGGAACTAGTGCTAGTGCTAACTCGCAAAGTTATAGCTGCGCACCGCCCGGCCGGGCGTCACCAGCTCCACCTTGATGTTGGCCGTGGCCGTCACCTTGGTGGTGTTGCTGTCCGAGTGCGTCGTCTCCACCGTCACCTCCGGCTGCACCACAATGCTCTGCAGCTCCGGCGGATAACCCGTCGCCGCTGACGCCGGAAACGGAGGCGGCGGCTGCTGATGCTGCTGCTGGGGGTGCGGGTGCGGATGCGGATGCGGATGCTGGGCGGCTGCCTTGTGATAGGCGGGTGGCGGGGCCGCATAGGAGGCGGGACGCGATTCCCTGACTCCTCCACCGCCTCCGCCTCCGCCATGATAGCCACCGTAATTCGGTAGCGGGGCACTCCAGTCGTTGGGCATTTGGATGGACGAGTTGCTGGACTTCCAGGACTGCGGCTCCTCGGTGATTGTGGTCAGCGATGGATCGTTCACATCCTTGTAGTTGTGGTGGTGATGCGACTTGCAGCTGCCTCGCGACGAGCGCGATCCCTGCACCACATAGGACTTGCCAGAGCGCTTGCTGCTCCTCACGGGCAGCGGCGAGGGCGTGGATATCCTATCCGGATGCTCCAGGGGAACCAGCTCGGCCTCCGGTCCCAGCATGCTCAGCAGAATGGGGAACACCACCAGGCTGTTGCAGGCGCCCACGCAGAGCACCACGAGCAACAGCCAGCAAAAGTGTCGGATCACGAACTCAAAGGGGGATGTCGAGAGCATAAAGACCGCCACGCCGGATGTCAGCATGCCATGAACCAGCGGACCCAGGGACATCTGCATGCTCAGCTGGACGCGACGCTGACGATTGCCCACGGAGGTCATAAAGCCCTGAAGAGAGATACAAAGAGTTAACACCTTGAAAAATCGTAAAAAAAACTCTTCAAACTCACCAGTGATATCAGCACATTGAAGCACAGCATCATGCCCACGCTGAGGATGAGTATGACGGCGGGTATGGCCGAGAGCTTGATGCCCAGCAAGGTCATGGCCCCAAAGATCTGGGCCAGCGAGGCCAGAACAGTGAGGATCACCAGGAAGGCGGCCCAAACGGACAGCAGCAGCAGGGAGACCAACACCAGGGCAGCCAGAAAGACGCAGGCCAGGATCATGGCCAGGGATGATCGCAGGGTCATGTACTGCTCCCAGAAGATGAAAGGAATTCCTAAAAATAACAAGATGCCAGGGTTAGAAAGGGATCTTACGAGGGGTATTAGGTGGCAGACTCACCCGAGGGATAGTTGGGCAGGCCGAAGCCCTCGAACTTGACGCTCAGATCACGAATGTGACCGATCAAGGTCTTGATCTGCGAGGTATCCGTCAGTCCATGCAGGTAAAAGGGCATCTGGGCGTAGACCAGGGGCAGGCTCTTGGGTATCTTCAGGTCGTACTCGGTGGGCTGGTGGAAGTACTGGCGCGGTTCGGGATAGAGTTTACCCTGTAAAAGGTAATTTAAGAAAATATATTTTACTAAATATAACTTCATTCCAAATTAGTATTTATTTCTCAAGAGATTCTTTAAAAATCTATTACTAAGTATCCCTTTTCTACTAACCTGAGAAGCTCCATAAGCAAAGACATCATTGGTGGCCCATGCCGACAGGTAGTTGTAAAAGGCCTTCGGATTGATGATGCCATCAGAGTTGACCAGCCGGCTTGTGAGCACCAAATCCTTGTCCACCGGATTGTCCACGTGACCCGTCTGCACGATGAGCTTATATGCCAAAATAGCATCGCTGCTGGCATTGGGGAACCAGCACTCCTTGGTCAGCCTTCCGTCCCGTATCTCCTCGTCAAAGGTCTTCTGCAGATTGGTCAGCCATTCCCGGAAGAGCAGCAGCCAGAAGTCGGGCAGGCCACCATTGTCGTTCTTGATCACGTGTGGCACCCGGACGAAGGAGTCGTGGTAGTCCCGCAGCAGCTGCTGTTGCGTGGGATACTCAAAGTTGCCCTGCGTCACCGCGTACATGCTGTAGAAGCCAAAGAGTCGCGTCTGGGCATCGAGGAACTTGTGCTCGTTGCTGTTCTTGGGCACCAGATCGATGATGTCCAGGCCATCCTGCAGCCGGGTTGAGGCATACAGGCTGGAGATTAGGGCGGCCAGGAAGCCCATCACGGCCAGGAACTTCACCCAGCTGCGCATGAGGAAGGGCGTGTAGTGCTCGAAGGCAAAGTTGGCCAGCGAGAAGGAGGCCAGCGAGTGGCTGCTTCCGCCTGGAGACTGCGTCCTCTGCTCCAGCAGGGGATTCTGCGCCGGCAGCGGCACCCTGTTGTTGTTACACCCCTTCGGGTGGTGCCTGGCCCCGCGTCCTCCATGGTTGTTATTCAGAGCGAGCACCTGCGGAGGAGGTGCCACCTTGGGCTGCTCCTTCCACACCGGAAAACAGCAGCAGAAGATGTCCGCTCGGCCGGCAGTGCGTCGTCGCAGATCCAGCGATATCATGGCTGGGAAGACCAGCAGGGCCGCCGCCAGGTTGGAGCACATGACAATGGCTGCCTGCAGGCAGAACACCTTCAGAGCCGGCACCGGGATGAAGGCAGCCGCAAAGAAGGATCCCGCCGTGCTGCAGGCCCCAAAGAGGATGCTGGGACCCACCTTCTTCAGTATCAGCTTGGTCTGCTCCCGTCGATTGCTCTCCGCATAGGCAGCCGTCAGCATGAAGATGTGATCGACGCCCAGTCCCAGGGCCAGGAACGGCACCACCTGAGTGCTGGCCGCATTGAAGACGATGCCCAGGAGGGCGCACAGGCCCAGACCCGCCGCCGTGCTGAAGCACATGAGCAGGACCCCGGCCACGCCGACGCTGCTCTGTCCCCGGACGGGATCGCGCCAGCGGAGGAGCGTGCAGAAGGCATACAACACGGTGACGGCCACGCCAATTACAATGGACAGGGCGCTGGGATGCGAGAACTTGGCCAGGATGTCGTCCAAGGCCGCCGAGCTGAACACATAGATGTCGTAGTTGGCCGAAATCCGCGACTGCTTGCGCAGCAGCTGCTCCACTTCCCGCGAAAAGTTCCGCTGCCAGGCGTTGAGCACCTCGGCGGCCTTCTCCTGCGTCCAGCCGAGATGGTGTACCTTGTAGTTGTCGTACCACTGGTCATACATCTCCTTCTCGGTCATCAGCTGCACCACCGTCTGCAGGGCCTGGGCCTTCCTCAAGTGTCCGCTGCGGTTCCGCTTCGCTCCGCCCACAATGAGCTCCTCCGGCCAGTGCATGTACTTGGCCGCATAGCCGTAGCAGCCGCCCGAGAGGATGGCACCCACATCCGGCGGCTGGCTGCTGTTCTTGTTCGGAGCGGTATTCGGACAGCTGGGATTCTGTGGATTCAGGCAGGGTTTCTCCATGTAGCCACTGCCGATGGCCGCACGCTTCATGTACTGTTCGACGGTCTCGAAGTCGAAGCTGATCTTCTCCTCGGTGAGCTTCTGTTTCATGTACTGCATCACGGAGCTGGGGTTCAGGGTGGTCCACAGGAGGCGCTGTTCAATGCCACTGGAGAAAGAAGAAAAAGATGGAAGGTCAAAGATTAGTTGGTTGTTAAGTAGTGTATCTTTAAGATAACTCATATTAAAGATAGTATCTAATACTTACGGTATTACAACGGCCGATTCCGGTCCCAGGAGCTGACTGCCCTCCCAGAAGCAGTCCAGCGGCGTAATGATCGAGCACGGTATGAGGTGGCGCAGGATCTGCTCGACGTAGTAGGTGCCCTCGAAGGAGGGCGCACTGGGCTTGTTGCACATATCCCGCAACCCCCATTCCGTGTCATACAGATGCACCTTGACGGCGGTGGCCTTGACCAGGACGTCGAGGTGCGCCAGTAATGCCTGCGGATGCAGAACCGAGGCATTGGGGTCATGCGTCGTCTGTATGAGCAGCTGATGCGTGGCGGACTCGTCCTCGCCGATCGTCTTCTGTGTGTAGGCCAGCTCCGCCTCCAGGCGACCGCCCTCCTGGATCCACAGCTGGTGCACCTTGGAGTGGATCTGGGCGCTCTTGAGGCCGACGCAGAAGGTGCTCAGCACCAGGATCGCCACGAAGAGCACCTTGCCCGCATGCTTCTGCACGGAGCTGCCGAGGGTTTCGAGGTGGGACTGGAATACTGATCGCAGATAGATCGCTGTCCGGCTGCCACGCGCCTTGCCCTGCAATGGCCAAGGGAATGCGGAATTTTATAGTTAGTTTCTTGAATTTCCTTTGCTTTTTCTTTCTCTGCTGCCATAAATAAGACATTAAAATTATAACGAAACAGCGTGTGGCCTCTATATAATTTATCTCTTCGACTTCCCAGTGGATCCGCACATGGGCGTAGTTTTTACAGAATTCTTTAAATTCTTCCCCACCTGGCACCCTCTGCTGCCACGTCCATGCCTCTGTGGACCCCACCCAAAGTCTCCAAATCCCGATCCCGAGCCTTGCAACCACAAAAACAACACAGGACGCCGCTGTCGTCATTGGCGGGCCAGAAACAAAAAACAAAAACAAAATGAGAGGGAAAAGTAAGAACCAAAAAAGACACAGGCAAACCTATAATCGGCTGCTTGGGCAATTGGATCGATCGCTGGCCGGGGCTTTGGGCCTGGCAGGCTCTACCCCTTTCGCATCCGCAGCTCATTTCGTGCCGCCGCCGCTGCTGCTCCCCCAGCTGCTGCAGTGCAGCACGGAAATTGAGCCCCTTTCCCGAAATAAAAAAGTGGTAAAAAACGAGAACCATGAACAGAAAAAGATAATAATGAGGCTCGCGCTAATGCTAACGTCTCAATCGAAGGTTTAGTTCAACAATCAGACAAACAGTGGAGCCAACAGGCTTAGAAATGAATTTAAAATTACCCAAAAGGTAATCTTCCGGTTAAAGTTTTTCCTAACAGGAGGAGTTTTGATATAATCTTCCTGTCAGTGTAAGGTTTACCCGAAAAAATTGTTTGTAAAGTAATTATTAAAATGTTGTTTGTCTTTTTAAATATCATAAATATATTAATATATATATATATCTCTTTTTAAAAATCATAAATACAGTAACAGGTGGTTAACAAGACAGCAGTTTTATGTCAAACATTTAATGTATCTGAATGAAGATTTCTCAAACCTTGTTGTAACATCATTATTAAAATATCACCATTAAGCATTTAGGGAACAAAAGAATTGTGGTAAGATTTTATACATCTTCACGTTAATATTTGAACCTTAGATTAAAATATTTTTTACTATTTAACCATTAACCAAATGTTAACAAGAGAAGACTTTTGGGACAAATTAAAAACAAATAGATTTAAATGTTAACCTAAAGTTAAAGCCTTTTTCTAACTTATTAACATTAACCGGTGGTTACCATTAACCAGTGATTTCAGGAAGGTGGTTACCAAAAAATCAGCTTCGGACTGTTAAGGTGCTGATAATCCAATCGTACGTTAATACATATATAAAATATCACCATTAACTGGAGCTTAACCTAATATTAATACATTTTTAAGAATATTTCCAGTAACAGGAGGTTAACAGGGCGAAAACGTTGTGATAAATGTTAAAAATACATGTAAATGATACATTTTTAACCTCCGGTTAACGTATTTAATGGTAACGACTTGATTATCAATGTATACCTTATTTTGTTTTAGAATACATAAGAGAAAGTGTAATATAAAATCATTAAGACCCTTTTTAGGTTAAGAATAAAATTATTAAAAGTTAGCGCTAGGTTAAATATCCCTTTGAGAAAGCCCCACTTAACCCACTGTGCCCCTCTGCAAACGGCACACCCAGCAATGTTGGGGGATCGAGGCAGCCAAATAACACATTCCATGCGGTCCCGAACCCGAGCCTAAGCCCGAAACCTACTCGAAACTTCTCCACGGCTTGTGGCGTCTCCGCGTTGCGCCCGCCTTTTATCGCTTTTCACAGATTTTTCCCGGGCCAAGTCAGGTTGTGGCCCAACGACAGACAGAAAAAAGAAGGGAACATAAACGAAGGGGAAAAGCTGCAGTGCCCAGAAATGGCTTTATTGTTTGGTCTTTTGAGCGTTTTACGACTACCGTTAAGATAGAGCCGGGAGTCGGTCGTAAACAATTCCCGCTTGATGTCTATGTTAGCCAAGGAAATAGTGGGAATACTATGCATATATATGCATGATTCCACTAGGAATCCAGGGACACCACTTCCTGCTGCTTGTTTATGCAGCCCAGTTAGCGGCATTTCCGCAAGCAGGGAGGAAAACATCAAACGCGGCAAGGCTCGGGCTCTTGACTTTGTCGCCATTAATTAAGTCGTTGGCGGCACAGCCACTTTGAGAGAGACTGACTGCCTGCGGCGGCGATCTGGTCTCGTGTTCGTGGAATTTTTCCATAATTTTCTCTCCCCCCCAGTGCACGGCCAAGGTGAGATGCGCAAACGCAAACAAAAGATGCACAAAATTCTAGGAATTTTTCACCGCTCCTTGTTGGCTTTGTGGAGCCAAATGAAAAAACATTGTTGCATTTATGCCTCTAGCGGCTGTTGGGGTTTTAAAAATAAACTCAATCTAGATTTTGGGGGTCAGACATTCCAGTTGGGCTTAAGCCTTAAATTGAGACATCGGGAGGGGAGGGATGCTACAAAATCTTAACTAAATTGAACATCAAAACAATTTAAATACAATGCCAAATAAAAAAACAATATAAATTACTTTAATTCTTTAAAAGAAATAATATGTTTGATAAAAAAAAACTAAGACAAAGAAAATATAGAGCAAGTCTAGCTTAAACTCAACCCCTTACTAATAAACCCATTTTCAGAGGCCTCTATTAAGCCTTTTATGATATTTTTTCATGTACGTTTTTTGGCTATATTTTTTTTTCCTTGACAAGATTGAGCCATCAAGCGGGACGGCTTTATGTTAACGCTTGTCAGCCTGCTGGCTGCTGTGGCTCTCTTTTTCTCTCGACCGCTTTTTGTATCTCGAAAAACATGCTGCTCGATCTGTGCGACATATCATCAATCTTGTGCTGTTTTTTCCTTGCGTGCCTCTTTTTCTTTTCCTTCCTATTTTTTTTTTTAGTTTTAGTTTTAGTTTTTGTTGTTGTTGTTGGTGCCCACCCCCGCAGCTCTCTGTGAGGAAATGTCACGGCCATTGATTTATGATCCTGCCCGGGGTTTCCTTCGCTTGCATTTTTAAATGAAAATGTTACTTTAATTCCATGTACTTGCCTTTGTTGCCGCTGTTGCGACAGCTTCATTAGAAATGCGCACACACAGAGAGCGGCGGACTCGGCCTCAGCCGCAGCCTCCTTAATCCGCAGAGGCAGACAGACAACGGAGGAGAAACAGGGGAAAAACAGAGGACAACGTAGGAAAACTGAGGCAGGCGAACACCAAAGACCAGCTTAGATCCCATGACGAATGGGTACGAGCGAGCAGGAGATATGAGCTAGAGCCCAGCAGGTGCAGGTACATACACATTTTTTTGGTACATTTACAACTGGAAAATGTACGTAGGTGTTTTAAATGGGATTTTTAAATTATGTATTTTGTATAAAATATATTTTTATATTGTGCAAAATTTAAATTAATAAATGAATTACTGAATTTACGAAGTATTTCCTTAGTTTAGTCAATTGTCCTCAAAGCTGATATATATTTTTTTACTCTTACAAAATGTTTAACTAATTAGAATAAACCATTTAAGTAATAGATTTATAACATATATAATTTTTATACATTTTTACTTTTACTATAAAAATATAAATTCAACTTTGCCGCATTAATATAATAGATAAATTAATAAGAAGCATATTAATTTTACCTTGGCTTTTATTTTCAAAAAAGTTTATAAAATATTAAGCAAATTTATATATATTTATATTTTTATGAAAAATAAATACATTGTACAAAATTAATTACATATATGTAAATACTTTAGATTTTAAAAAGTTCGCATAAATCTTTATAAAAACATATTGGTTTTTATTTTTAGAAAAATGTATATTATATTAGTAAATATTATAAGAAATGTTGTGGTAAATACTTTTAAATCAATATAAAATATTTTGTTAAGTAACATTTTGAAATAAATTCTGCAAAAAATATATTTTCTATATAAATTAAATATTAAATGAAGATATTTTAGTTTCTGATAAATTTTAATATATCTTTAAATAGGCACTAAAAAGAATATAACAGAAATTAGGTAGTTATATGTACAGGAAAATAAATATATCTAAGAATTCAAAGAGTTAAGTTACTGAAGGCTATATTAAAGAATTTCTTGAGAAAACCTACTCTTAATTTTCTCTGAAACCATTTAAAAAATCGGTAAAAGTTATTAGAAATGCTCTTCTATAAACCCAAAAATAATTAAAAGCTTAATTACATAGTTTTCCCAGCTCCCAAAGCTCTGCCCGAATTCGAATGTTTGGAGTTCTCTGTTCTCAGCGATAAACACAATTTCTCAATCCCTCCATCAAGCGTCAATCAATCAAAGATCCGACACATCAACTGGCATCGGGGTTTTTAAAAAACAAAAAAAGATATGTATGTAGTATATATAATTTCCTACCCCCCACAGAGATTCGACTACTTAATTACACGGTCCGCTCCGATTCGGGAAGAAGAAAACTTTTCCATGCCATTCGGGAATCTGACAGGCACTCGAGACTCGGATAGTTCCCCTCTCGAATATGGTGCGTTGGGCCATAACCATAAAATATGAGCGCACCCAGTTATGCCGCAATAAAAATCGAATGCAAAACCACACACACACACACATACACACGAAAAAGTGTATGAAAAAAGATATTTAGCATAAAATGAAATTCAATATGGGCAGAGGGACCACCCAGAGCCATTGAATATGAATAGGGAATCTTATAGAATTATGTATATGGACGGGCCAACGAAATTGATGGCTGTGAATCACTGGCGGGGCATCAGAGCGAAGCTTTCACGGAGGCATATACCTACCACAAGGGGATTAACAACAGATCGTGCTCTATATATGGCTTGGGATCTGCGCGAGATCGCTTTCCCATGTTTCTCACGTAAACGTGTGCCATAAAACTTGTAGCTACCATAAAAGTTATATGCCACTTGATAACGTTTTTGAATACGAAATCCCTGGGCATTGCCACACAACACATCCGATGTCTATATCTCTTGGCATTTAAATGGAACTGTGTTTTATCTATATATATACATATATTTTCACATGCCATTCACACACAGCTGCCCCACGGCTGTCAAATGGATATTCGGATGGTACTGTCTGGGTTTATTTTTAGGCGGGACTAGGACCCACAACCAAGACCACACAGATAGATTTTTAGCTGGAAAGTAAATGGATTTTTTTGGTGCTAATTAAAAGTGCGACTCAAACCGTTGAATGCAAATTCATTGCCAATTTATGGCGCCCCCAAAACGTGACTAGCAAGTCGTTACCATTTTATGTTGCCTGCTCTTCTTTATATATATTTTTTTAAGTATTTTGCATGTCCGTAAAAACGAAACTAAAAGGTTTGAAGGTCAGGTGAGAGATGCCTGAGACAATTTACAGTTAAGTGCAGAAAGGTGCCAGGTGCAAAAGCCAGGGCCACCAGGCTAGAGCCCTGATTTGGTACCCAAAAGACTTGGCCTTAACTTCGAGCAGCCGAAGTTCACCTGCCCCGGGCCGTAACAATTTTAATTTCTTTATTATTTTCCTCTGAAAATCGAAAAAGCAGCTGAAAAACTACTACCTGACCGGCATTCACAGGTACACACGCACTCTGGGATCGCCGCGTTTCGTTTTCGTAGCGTATCGTAACGCATTCGAGTTCGAGAGAGCTCGAGTTTGAGTCTGAGTTCGAGTCTCTGTCTCTGGGTTCAGTGGAGTTGTCCGCTTGTCCGTCTGTCTGTCCGTCTGTCCGTCTGTCCGTTAACTGCTTTTTCAGTGAATTCCGTGATTATTGCTTGAATGTTTCTTTCCGGTATTCGCTCTCTGTCACTGTGTCTCTACCTTGGCCGAGCCCGAGCCAGAGCCCTGGGTCTCAGTTTCGTGGCTCTTGATCGCCAGCAAAGTAAGGTAAGCCCCTCTCTGGGGTTTCGGGCCGCGTGCTGTGTGGTCGAGTTAATGTCTTCATAATTCTCCTGATTTTTCTTCTCTCGTCTCTCTTGCTTCGCAGCAGCCTCAGCCTCTGCCACAGCCTCAGACTGATGAAGACAATAACAGTTTTATGTGCGGCTCTTCTCGTCGTCGTCCCTTCCCTAATGAAGACCAAGTCTGCACACACACGCAGCGTCTCATGTTTTTTAGTCTTATTTTTATTTTCATTTTTTCCCTTTTTTTTTGGGTCTCTGAGTTTCAGCTGCAGCTGGTCTCTCGGGTCTCTTGGGTCTCTGGGAGATCGGAGATCGAGTCAAGTTGGCCAAGCACACACACAGGGGCACACCTCCGAAGATGAAGCTGTCAATTGTTGGGCCCCCATCTCCATCTCCATTCGGTTCCCCCTTTGCCATGTGGGAGTTATATGTGGGCCAGTAGTCGGGGCTCGTTTCGGGTGAAACGAGTTCGGGCTGGGGGATAATGGGTCAAAGGATTATGTAAAGGGATTGGGTAACTTGTGAATGGAAAAGGGAAAGAGCGACCTCCAGAATCCGATTAAATGCGGGGATACTGATTTGGGTTGTGTCTAGATACCATACAAAGCTGGAATTGTGATCTAAAAATAAAGTTTATAAAGCCTTTTCTAACAACGAAAGTAATTTAACAACCCGTTGGGTTGGAATGTTAATTTATGTCTAGTTCTTGTCTTGTGTGTTTATTAAAGATGAAATATTAAATAGATCTGGTTTTTTACCTTAAAACAATCATTTGCCAATTGATTTGCACAATTAAGACATTTGTATTACAGTCTAAAAGCTAAATTAAACACAATCGATTTGCATTCTTTGAAAGTATAAACCAGATCTATTAAAATGTTGACTTTAATAAACATATTTGCCAGGTTTTTACTTTCCTCAATCAAATGTTAATTAGTTTGGTTAATTTAGACATTTGTTAACATTTTTTAAAGCAAATACAATTACATTTCTATAGACTGGCTTATTTTAAAAAATTGAATGAAGTTAAACAATTGTTAATAAGGGTAAACAATGATACAATAATATTAAAATAATATTGTGTTGTTCTCTTGTTCGTTATATATTATAGCTAGAATTTGTTAATGAGGTTAAACAATGAAACAAGAAGGGTTAGAAAACGTTTTATAAAAAAAATATATATTAAACCGATAACAACTTCATCTTTTTTGAAAATCTTTTCTTTATCAAATATTAAGATGATCTTGAGATATATATTTTTTCAGGGCTTGTACTCCTCCTTTTCGTGTTCAATCTATTAAGTCGTACTAAAACCTATTCGTGTTGAAAGATCTTACACTTCCCAGAAGTGTACCGGGCACACACACACCTTATCTTGTTTAGCTCTCAACACGCCCAGCATGTCGAATTACAGTTAACTTGTTAAGCACTTCCTCCGTAAGCCGGAAACGCCTGTAGGCGTGAGATATCTTCATCGAGCATTCCCTTCTTCTTCTGGGAACCGAAGGCCGCAGGACCGATGGCGGTATCTACTATGTATTCCACCCTTCTCGTAGCAATTTATGCAGGTATATATCCCTCTCTCCCTCCCCTATCACTCCTTCGGAATGGAGTTTGCCCAAGGATTATGCTCCTCCACTCGGTCGCCACTTGAGACCCGGGGACTCACCCTCGCTGGTTCGGGATGTCTTTGATCTTTGTTGTTGTTTTCTCTTCGATATTTCGTCCATGTGAATATATCTGAAGTATTTAGTTTTATGTATATATGTATATATATTTTTCTGTATTTGCGGGGGGCCTGCCGCCTGCGGTTATCTGGGCAAATATCAAATAACAAATATTGATCGCCAGTGTGACAACGATTTATTTGCCTTACACCTTACGCGCTCTCGAGATCTTATCAGGCAGATAACAATCTGGAAATTATAATATTTGTCTTGAAAGTCAATAGAGACAGTGCTATCTGGCTGAGATTAAATATTTAAGTTACCTACAGGGGTGTTTTTCAGTGGGGACCGAGTCTATAAACAAGTATAAACGTAGTTTAGTTTTTACTTGAAAAAATAAGGAAAGAGATAGATAAATAGACAGATATAAAGATAGGTAGATAGATGGATAGGTTGATATGTGGATAGGTGGATAGATGGATAGAGATTCACAGATATAAAGATAGATATATTGATAAATAGATAAATGGAAGATGTGTACTAAGGTAATATACAATAGACATTTGTTGTCTTTCGATTTAAGATTTTCCTATTTCTATTTCTATTTAATATTTATATCTGAATTCGTAGATTTCATAAATTTTGATTTTAATTTATTCTAAGCTCATTCAAACCCTTACAACTTTCTTTACCTTTATTTTAGCCTCTAAAATATTATTTTTTCCATTGCAATTTATATTTCCAAGTATGTTTGCCTTTCCCATTAAGATACAGCCGCTTAATGCAGATTTCAAAAGATAATGCTACTTTTTTTTTCCCCTCAACATTTTTCTCTGTTTTCTATCTGGGAAATGTTTGCCTCTTGTCTCTGGTCTGTGTCTCTGTGTGGATGCCGCAAATATTTATATGTTTGTGTTTGCTTTTCGAGGGCAGTTGTGAAAAAAGCGAAGCGGCAACACGGACATCGGACATCTCCCAGCATGACTAAACAAATTTATTGCCCACTAGCGGCAGCAGCAGCAGTAGAAGCAGCAGCAGCAACTTCTTCAAAATGCCGCCAATGTTGCTCAACTTCCTGTGCAAAGTATCTGTATGTTTGCCTTACAATTGGCACAGCCAGCGAAATGGCAGAGGAGAGGGGCTGAGGTGGCGGGGAAGAGAAGCCAACGACAAGCGATTTCATTCATGAATTCATATGTACGCATATCTTATAGATACAACGGGCGTCGTTGCGCGTACATGGCCTGCATCGATAGTGCGGCATTGCCATAAATGAGTCGGGGCAAATAATAAATAAATAAATAAATAAATATCGATGGGGCGATAGAGAGTCAAGGGGAAGGGATATACATATGAATGCTGATATGAGCAATACTCTACCCGAAGATACAAAAACTGAGACCGAATGATTTGTGGCTGGCACATGCAAACACACGTCAAAGTAAAAATAGAAGAAGAAAGTGTTTTCTTTGTAAATGCATTTGATTTATGGTTGCATTTGTAAACAAAAAGGCATAAATACTGTGTAGGGTAGTGTATCTAAAGGGTATTCGTTTACAGAGCTGACAAAGAAAGGTTTTAAAAGGAAGTTAAAGTGAATATCTGTTGAAGTAGTGCGTATAATAATATAGCTTTTCTTTTATAAATAAAGAGGTTTAAACAATCTTTACTAGACAAAGTAAATTAAAATAGTTATAAGTCCGGATATTCAATTTCTTATTGGATTAAGGTTGTTGCTAACAAAAATACGATCGTAATTATGTTTATAAAATGTAACGTTGGTCTTGAAAAATCCAAATAAACAGAATTTAGGTGAATCTTTTCTATACAAAATGAATTAGTTTACTTCCTTCCTTAAGTTTTCTCCTAAATAACTAAATTAATCTAAAAAAATATGCAAATTTTATTAATATCCATCCCTAAATATAAATTCATAACTCAACGCAGTGATTTATTCGCTGTACCCCCTTAAGAGAAGATCATCTCGGTTGAGTAAGTAATACTCAGCCTCATTTGGCATTCAGATCATGAATGAAAGCGTCATCCCCTCGAAGACAACGGAGACCTCCCAGAAGCCAAAAATAACGAGAAAAAATAAAAGAAATTTTTCCAGAGAAGTAAATAAACAGAAATAATAACAATAATCGGCGTTGGCTAATTTGCATAGTGGCCAAAAATAAAAAAAAAGGAAAAGCAAAAACAAAGGCAACGCACACAGCTTCGTTAGACGATTTTAATGTCTTAATATATTTCTTTAAATTGAGTCATTAAAATAAATCGCCATCGACGACGAGGATGAGGATGAGGATGGGGATCGGAGTCGGTATCGGGATGGCATGGAGAGGTATAGGATGACGACGATGATGATGACGACGACGACGACGACCACAAAAGACGCTGACGATGTCGGCGCCATCACGATCGATCGTTTGCCACAACTTTCCAGCGGAGTTCAGGATGGTTCAGACTCCGGAGTCGAAAGCACGTTACAGCCGAGAGCCCCAGAGACTTTACGAGAAATAATTGAGATGCACACACACACTTACACGGGGCGAGGGCAAAAAACACGGCAAGAGGAAAACAAACCATCTAGAGGGGGCTTTAGGGGGGCACACACAACATCGATGCAAGACACGCCACGCGGTCGGTCGGCTGCCGAGAAACTGCATGTGCAACTGCAACAATGATGAAGACATCAAGCTGTAAAAAGCACCAGCGAGAATCAGCGAGAAAACTTGAGAAGAGGCCAAGCACTCGAAAAAACAGCGTTTGGTAGCAGGTAGAAATGATGATGATCAGTTTTATGGCTTACTTAAGGTTTTGTATCTTTAAGATATTATTTCTAAAAGGAGGTTATGTTAAGAAGGAAAGTCTTGTAGGACTCTCTAGAGGTTTTATGGGTTTTTAGCCAAGAAAAGTTTATCTATTAACTAAAAAACATTATGGTTTCTTTATTAATATTTAATTTTTAAATTAATAACTACTTAAAACATCTCCGGTTTCCTTGAGATTTTAAGCAACATTTTCTCTTCAACAAAATACTAATAGAAGAAATAATCTAAAACTTGTTCAAAACAATTTGATGTATTTTTTAAGCCAGAAATTTCCCTGAATTGCTCTAATTTTTTGCTGTACAGTGGCGCACAATTTGATGGACAGAATTTCAACGGCAACAGGCTGAAAATATAAAACGCGTGCGTCAGTGAAATTTTTCCTTTTTGCCTCGGTGTTTTTATTTCGCCTTATTTTTTCTTTAGGTTTTTGTTTTTTTCTTTTTTGGGCCACCCGCATTCAATAGCCCCAAACAAGCCCGAAAAACGAAAAGCGATCTCTGGCCCGCTTCATTTGCATCGGCGGCTACAAGAACAACAACAAGCAGGAGAAACGCTTTGGTAACGACAATGGAAATAATGTTTGTTTACTGTTCTTTTCGAGTTAGAAAAGTTTTATAAAAGACGACAAAGAGATACTCTGCCACAGCAAAGGAGTGTGATAAGGGAATTGGTATGAAATCGATATTAATAAATTAAATATAAACTGGTTGGTTAAAAGATACTTTAATACTTCTTGGAATGAATAATGAAATTAAGATAATCAAAGTAAATTTTATTAAATCAATATTAAACAAATTATTTTCCATTAGCTTTATCCTGTTTTCTAGTAGAATTTATCATAAACTAATATAGGTTGAATATTATTTACAACCTACAAAACAAACTATCTTCAAGTTAATAACCTTACCCTTGCCTCAATCACTTTCCAATATTTCAAACTTTAACTGACCAACTTTCCATTGCTATAAAATAAATATTTCACAAATTATTTAGATTGTGCATTACGTCACGTCAGCTTCTAAACAATCTGCAAAGCATGCCCGGCTGATATCAAAGAGAATCTGAAAAATGTAATGGGAGGTTTTTCGAGGAGGGCCCGGGCTCTGACGATAGTGGGGATTGTCGAGGAGGACTGGGGCAACAGCACGTACGAAATGACTCTCGACTGCGGCCCACCCATGTTGGATTGTACGGACGCACAGATACACAGATACCTCGAGTACAGAGATACACAGATACACTGGCACACTCGACTCGGCGGTGGCTGGTTGTTGTTTATTATTTCTTTAAGCTTTTTGCCTTTTGCCTTTTCGGCTGCCTTTTCACTGGATCTCCTGCTGCTGCTGCCGCTTTTTATTTTTTTTTATTTTTTTTTATTTTTTTTTTGTTTTATTTGCCTTTTTGCCAAGTCTCTGGCTGGGCTGCATTGCTGTTTTTGGCTCAGTTGCAGTTGCCGTTGTTATTGTTTCGCTCTTGCGGTCGGGCCAACTCTGCACAGTAGCGCCAAAGTAATGAAGTTGTCTGTGGATATGTCCGTCTCCGTCTCCGTCCGCACTCGGATCGCGGTGCATTGGGGAACGTAGTAGGGTCCTGCTGTGTGGCTGCTCACAGCGCAAATAGTCGTAGATTGATGGCAATGCACGCAGAAAAAAATGTACCACAAAAATTGGTAATAAATGTTTGGTGAGTTTATAGAGCAATAAATAAGGCTTTGAAGAGATTCTAGTTTTTGGAATTTAATATACTGAAGAGCAGTTTTAAAATTTGTGCATAGTTTTTAGTTTTTATATTATAAATTGTATCTGAGGCTTAGAAGAAACTTTAGATACAAATAAAACCAATTGAATTATGTATAAATATATTATAAATTAAATATACCCCACGAAATACCAATTTCTCATCTATAAAATTGTTAACATAAAGAAACCCACTCCTAATACCTAAAACTCATGTCAGGCTAAGCTGACCACGATTTTTATGGTACATCTTATCGTAAACAAATGCCTATATATAGATATAAATCCTCCATGCTCTTGAGATATTAAAAAAGTAAAATAACCAAAATTTGCATATAAGCCGATTGGCCACATAATGCCCTGCGATTTTGGCTAATCACTGTAATTAATAGACAACTGGCAGGGAGGCCAAGATTCCGACAACTCTATTAACCAGAGAACAACACCACAGAGAGGCCGAAAAGAAAACGAAACGAAATGAAATGAAATCGAAACGACTGGAGAAGAAGACACGGCGACGACAAAAACGCGAAAAAATATTGCGAGAGATATTGGCAATAAAATTTATTGAAATCTGTCCCGCCGGCTTAATGGGCGCATTAAACAAAGGCCGCTGCGCTGCGGCTTTACAGTCCAACTTCTATTATGCTCGATATTTACCTTTAACTATAGGGTTTTTCGAAATTTTCAAATAAAATAAAGCCATCAAAGTTTGGCTTATTATAGCCTAATTAGATGTAAAAGGTTGAAGTTTCTTGTAACTTCTGAAAAAGATCTTAAGAAAGCGTTTTGTTTTAGAGCTAAGTATTCCTAAGAATAATCTTTAATGATAGAACTTTTAATTTTTTATGAATATTGTAATTAAAAAATAAGTTTGGAAGTACATGTGAAATGTATTTATAAGGATATTGAATATCTAAGAGTCTTTAAATATCAATTTTAGCTACATTTTCTGTGTGTTTTTATAGCAATTTAAAGTTCAAAAATATATTTAAAGAAAGGCCAATATATATTTCACAAATTTTAAGAGGAATCTTAACCAAAAATAGGGTAAATGAATAACATTGATCGTTTACTCAACTTTTTTTTAAAATATTGTTCAGACGAAATCTCCCTAAAATATATATTAAGATACTTTTCTAAGAACTTTTTCTTAATTTTAATCAAATTTAAAATGCATTTTAAGGGGTCTTCACTGTCTCTGAACTCACCTTATCGATCTGGTCGAGCGCCACTTGGGCGTCCACCCAGCTGGTGCGTATGTAGAGATCCGAGAATAGTTTCTCATCGACCACATCGCCGTGTGTGTCCGGAACGCGTGGGAGGCTGTCGCGGTCCATTATTTAGCGCGTATCTTTGCTGACTTCGAATGCAGATGCACGGATCTGGATGCGGATTCCGGCTGGAATCTGAGCGGATACTTTCGGGGGAGTGTGCTTGTGCAGTGCCTCGGGGGAGGCAGTTTGGACTTATAGTTCGATGGGTTTCAATTACTGCCTTCAATTTGTGTTTTGTTTAAATGCATTTTGTGCACTGAACTCTGCATTTTCTCGCTCTCTTCTGCCTGCTGTTGCTGCTGCTGCTTCTTCTCGCTCGTTCGCTCGCTCTCGCACGCTGTGTATCTTTTGAGCGCTCTTTGTTGTTGTTGTTTGGGTTTTTGTTGTGATTGCTGGCTTCGTTGTTTTTTTTCGAAAGATTTTCTCGTTGATTCGTACGCGCTTTTCTTTCGGAGGTTTTTTTCGGGGTTTATGTCGGCGGCTGCGGGCACAATTTGTTGGGGAATTCGACAGAATTTTCACACATCATTTACACACATGGAAAAGCGACGGACGCCAGCCAGCTCACGTTTTCTTTTCGTTGTCGTTTTGCTCTCGCTCTTTCTCTCTTGCTTTCCGCGCTCTCTGCAACTGCTTCTTTTCAACACTCCGCGCACGCACACACACTATTCGAACTCACAGTGGCCGGATTTTTCGGCATTTAATCCACAAAAACTCCGGCTGAGTTACAATATCTTCGCCTTAGCTCTAGCACGAGTTCTGCGCTATTTATCTTTGTTGTTATACCACACACAGTGGTGCACTAACAGATACTGTGTTTCGCTCCGCACTCACAACCGTTTCGTTCGAGGATCGCACGCAGTCTGAGATGTATCTGTATCTCACGGATGCGGCATGCCAGCAAGGCTGCCACTTTAGCTCTTTTCCCGTCAATTTTAGCTGTATCTCGCGGATGCGGCACGCCAGGCCAACAACTTCATTAGGCGAGCGCGCCTCTTGCTCTCTCTCGCTCTCGAACAGACAGCTAAAGTGCGCTCTCTCGCTCGCGGCTCTCGCGCTCTTGAGCGTCTGCGGCCATTTTGGTTTGGAACGCTCTCTCCGAGGGCCGGTCGAAAAGTATATACAGTGCAGTGGAGAAGGGAAAATACCGAGGGGTGTTTAAAGAGTTTTGTAAATTAAGGTTTTTAGTAATTATTTTAAAAAGGAAACTCACAAATTTTCTAAAAAAAAATATGTAAGCAACTTAAAATAAAAAGTATAATATATTGAAAGTTAATATATATATTATGCATTTATCTTAAAAATTATGTAAACTACTATTTATTATTTCGTTTAGAAATTAAAAAAAAAGTTTATTTATTAAAAGGTAATTATAATTTAAGCCGAATTTAATATACTTAAAAGAAAACATTTTTGGACTAAAAGCTACTGAAAAAATTAATTTAAAATACATTAAATGATTTTCATTCTAGCTGTAGTATCAAGTATTCATCTTAAAAACATTTATAGAAAAAATATTTTTTTAAGATATCACCCAAAAAAGGCAGTTTTAGGGCTCATTTTAAAATTAACTGCCACTGAAATCCGGAAAATAAGAAAAAGAGCAAAGCCCGCTAATTTCTATTGTTGTTATTCGCGTGTTTTTATTTTATTTCCTTTTTGTTTTTGGCGAGAAGACCACCCAAAAGTATTCTGCTGCTGTTTTTGCCTTTGCTATTGTTGTTTATTTTTTCACTGCAGTGTGGACCACCCAAAAATGAATTTGTTGCTGCTGCTGCCTTCATTAAATTGAAACCGCCAAGCGTTGTGGGTGGTCGGCAGCCCCCCTCCCTCCACCACCCATCTCGTGGCGTCGGCCTTCAGCGTCAGCAGCGCTGCTCACTGAAGCTTTTATCACGGTGTGTGTGTGTGTGTGTGTGTCGGCTTGTTTGTTTGTTTGCTTGTGGGGAGCGCGTGCGTGGCAGGCTTTTCTCTCTCTGTATGTGTGTTGTTGGGTTGAGTGTGCTTGTGTTCGTGCCGCGAACTGTTGGCAAATTTGTTAGCTTTTCATTGCTTTTCTTGTTGCTGTTTCTGCTGCCTTTGATGTCTGTTTTTGCATGTTCTCGATGCTAAATTATGAGCAGCAGCAGCAGGATGTTTTTGTTTTCAGCTTTTCTTATTTTTGCTCATATGAGGCAGTGTGTGTGTGTCTGTGTGGGCCACACAAGTTGTCATGTTTTTTTGTTTTTGCCGGCAAAATTATAATTAAATATGATATTCAATGTGGTTGATAGGAAAAGAAAAGAAAAATTATTAGTTTTTATATTATTTTTTCTGGATACTTTTTTTTGTTATTAGTTATGAAACATAATTATTTGTTTAATTTAAATAAAAACAACAACGATTACGTGCAATATTAATTATTGAATATAAAATTTATTAGTTCACTAATATTAATATTAAGGAAAACATTTTATTGTATTAATATAAAATAATAAAGATACTTTTAAAGAGTCAATAAACTCAAACTCTTATTTATGAATAAAATTTAAAAAAAATATCTAATAACTAAAAATATCTCACGAATTACCCCAACTTGGCCCTGTAAAATTTATGAATGAAAATTAATTTGAGGCATTTTTTGCCCCTTTCCGTGCCTTCCTCGTTTCCCCCTTTTACAAGCAAAGATACAACCACAAAACAAACAAATAAAAACTGTTCAGAACGACCGCAAAAATTGGCGCTCGAATCTTCAACGAATTCAAATTCGATTGCAACTGCAGCGTCATGGTGCCCCCCTCTATTTATTTATCTCTTTCTCTCGCATAATGTTTGGGCGAGGCAGACGCAGGAACAGAAAGAGACGGGAGATGGAGATGGAGAGGATGGAGCTGTAAATGTGAATGTGAATGTGGACCACCACCAAGCGGACTATTATAATCAAAATACAACAACAGCCTCCCTGCAGCTTCCCCTCTCTTTTTGATCTCCTCTTTCTTTCTAACTTGCTCACCTGAAGTAACGTTGCATCAATATCAATGACTCTCTGTTACCCGCTCTCTCTATCTCTCTCTCACACTGTGTGTGGCGCTTTTGGCGACATGGGCGGCATTTTTTCCTCCAACTTGCATATTTTAGCTTTATCCATTGCTCTCTTCCGCTCTCCCGATCTTCCGCTCTCCGATGATTGCGCCATCTTTGGTGGCTCTCGTGTTTTTTGCTCTCAATGACTTGCATTTTGTTTTGCTTTCGCTCAATCCGCCTGCAGCTCCAATCCAACATTGCTGCTCCCCCATAAAAAAGAGAGGGAGAGATACTCATTCACTCGCACACACACTCCACACGCACACACTCTTGCAAGTGCGCTTGTGTGGCGGGCAGCTGCCACTGGACCTGGACCACCAACGAAGAGGAGTTTGCTTTGAGAGCTTCATTTGCCGTTTCGTTGGAGTTGTTGGTTGAAGCAAGGAGAGGGGGTAAGATAGGGAGCCAGAGAGAGACAGAGTGGAAGAAAGATACGGGGACAGAGAGACTGCGACTGCTGCTTGCTGTTGTTTTTATGGCCGGAGTTGAAGTTTCGATCTCTTCTTCTTTTTCCGAGGCTTGATATATTTTTGGATATCATTCATTTGTGAATTTAATTAAACTCAGATGAAAGCTTTGGCCACTCTTAATAAAACTACCATAAATATAACATTTATAGTACATAAATAAAGTAAACAACACTAACATTAAAGATTGTAATAAATCTCAGAGTGTTTTAGAATTGACAAACAATTTTGTCTTTAATAAAATATATTTAATTCTCTAAACTTATTTATTTCTTTTTAATACCATATCTAAGACAATTATTAGAAGTATCTTATTACCATCTTTTCAGTGATTTACAATATTATTGTTACCTTAAAAATTATTACGTTTAAAAAGTAAATCTTCATTTTATTATTCTTAGTATTACAAATCTTAATTTTATATATAAAATGTTTTCGCTTTTTAATACGTACAAAATTGTACTCTTGTTGGTATAAGAATATATATATATATATATATATATATATTTAAGAATTATTTAGAATTATATAGGAATTATTCAAATTATAATTACTAATAGCTTACAACTTTTCTATAATTTAATTTTTTTATGTGCTTTATTTGTTAATTTTCGATAACACAAGTGTGCAAATGATTTCGATCGCATAGTTCGCTCATTCTCCAGTTTCCTGAGCTTGGATCTAACCCTGATCTCCTCGCTGCCTGTCTCTGTCGCTCCTTCGGCAACTTTAACGACAGGCTGTTTGTTTTTAATCGTATAATGTCTTAATTTATAGTGCAGAGTTGCCTAGACCTCAACTTGATACACGATCCGCACCGCGCACGCCCCTCCACCAGGGCACCGAGAGCTCCATGGCAATGCAATTGCATTTGTCATTGGCCTATAGCGCCATTAACATTACTCCGCTTGCAGTATTCCTGGGGTTCCCCTTCCAAAGTTCTCCTCTTTTTTGCTTTCCCAACGCCCATTCACAACGGCTACTCGGAGGAAAAAAATGTGATAGCTTCGAGATCTCTGGTACTATTTGAATACTGGAATATACTTTTAGATAGATTTCTTGTAAGAATTATGATATTTAATAATTTGGATATTAATTATGCAGTCTCAATTGAAATCATAAAACTTTTTACCAAATTTTAGTCGAGGAGAACATAAAAATAATAAATTTATGATATGTGTATTCTAAGATATGAGGTATAATAATATTATATAGAATATTACATAAATTTCCATACAAAGCCAGTTCTTTCCCCAATTCTTAAGCTCCTTTATTACTATATACTATACACTAAATCTAATAGATACCTTATCACTTATTCGCATATCTTTTTTTAAGATACCTGAATCAGACAATGCCACTGTATACTTTTATTTATTTTTTTTAATTTGATAAATATTGTATATTTTAAAAAAACATATCACTAAACTATTAATATTTATATTAATTAATTTAATATTGATTTTTTTTGGATGTGCAACACAATATTTAAGAGGACTCTAACTTCTGCTTTTATATTTTATACTAGGACCATACGCATAATACGCTCCTTTAATTAAGTAATAAAGGGCTTAATCACTGGTTAATTCAAAATTCTTGCAGTGCAGTCCCGCGTCTTGCTCTGCTACTTAAAGTTTTACTACATTCGCAGTCGCGGAGTGCAAGCAATTTTTATGGCTAAATGTTGACGTCCCTGCTGCATTATTGCGGTGCATTTAATGTAATAATTACTATTTGCCACCGGTAATACGTAGGCCCGCGATTCCGATTCCCAAGCGACATGGCGTGTGTGGTTTGGCTCCGGCAGCAGATCCCTTCCTCCATCCTCCTCCAGGTCCCCCGATTCCCTGCTAGCCTGCTCCGCCTGCCTGCCTGCCCCGCCTGCGGTTTCGCTTGGGGTTTGGGGCAGCTAACTCGTTATCTTGGCGTCGGCTTTTGCGGTTGCGTCTGAGATCTGGGGGACCGCGGCCGAACTGGGGTCTGGAGCGGAGCTCCTCTACCCTGTGCCGCGCCGCGACTCGGCTGGGTTTCGGATCGGATCGGTTCGTTTGTTCATGTAATCAACCGCCCCGTCGTCCAACGGCAACCGGCAACCGACATCGCCAGCTGAGCAACTGAGCGACTGGGGAACTGAGCAACTGGAGGGGTCTGGGGTGAGTCCCCAACTCCCGACGGTGTGTGTGGCTTTTCCAGCTTCTTGTGTGGTCCTGTCAGGCTTTCAGCTTTGCTTCTCCCAGTGCACTCTACGAAAATATGGCTCAGAAGTCTGCAGAGATCGAGGAGATATTAAATAAATGCAAGGCTATAATAAAAAAGGATCCTTTTTATATAAATGTATATAAGAAGCTTAATTTTGAAAATTTTACTTTAGGAGTATTATTATATTAAGATACCTCAATCTAAGTATATATTTTGTATCTAACGACCTTTAAAATAAATATTAATGTCAACCTATGACAAGTATATTTTCTTAAACCATTATAGGATAGGTAAAGGTCCGGCTCGAAGGACCAGGGTCAGACAAGCAGTCATCCAAGGTACTTCTGCTGCCAAAGGACAATAGACAGAAATTTGGCTAATTTGATAATTTTTTAAAAATATGTTCATACTTTTGGTATTCCATCTTTATTTCTGAGTGTATAAGGCTCCCTTCACCGACCCTCCCTCAGCGACGATCTGCGACTGTTTCGGTTTTGGGTTTAGTTTGCTTTGGGCTTGGTTGTTTTTCACCTTTTTTGCGGTACCTACGGATCGATGGCTTTTCGGCTATCATTTGGAGAACCCACGCGTGGCGACATTTCCACCAGAAGTTTATTGCGGCTCGAAAGGAAAGTGCCTGCGGGTGGCCATTGCTACTTTGAAATGGGAACTGCAGTGGGTTGGGGGATTAATTGTGACAGGCCAAGCTAAACAGTTACTATTTAATTGAGAAAAGAACTTTTCCTTTATTATTAAAAACGTTAAATGATCATATAGTTAAATAATACAAATTAACAAGACAAAAGTGCCGTTGTTGTGCTTCCTTTTCTTCTATATCATTTCGATCTCCTTACGATCTCTGCTGCAAATCCCTAACCCATTAATTCCCTCGTAATCCCCGCTCCGTCGACATCAGTTAAGCACATCGCATAACCCTTTTTGAAGTCGGATGTGTTAATGTGACTGCAACGACGATAACGACAATGGAGGGAGGGAGGCGGCCCAACAACAAGCTTAAGATAGATATATAAAAGTGAGGCGATAAGCCCGGAACGTCACTGGGTCTGCCTGTTGTCGTCGTCTTCGTCGTTGTTGTCGTTGTCGTTGTCGAATCCATGGAGATTGCAGATACAATATATCGGGAACTAAGAACAGGGAACGGGACTGGGAATGGGGACTTTGGGAAGGCGCGGAATGTTGACGATGCATGCGTTTTGCGTTGGCTGTCAAATTAATTTCGTTCGCTCTGCTCAGACTGCGATTACGGCGACCGTGACTGCGACTGTGACTGCGATTGCGTGGGCGTTACTGAGCATTATTGCCATAAGTTCTGGGCGGGAATTTACATAAAGACAGTCTTGGGTACAGAAATATCTAACGGATGAGTAATATCTATGGCAGAGATATTGAAAATGAAAATTAGGTCTGTTATATTTTGTTGATAATGAAACATTTTTAAATAAATAGTCCCAAGTTAAGGCTTCAAAAATTTATTTTTATAATTCTTCATATTTCTGAGATCCTTTTAAAAAGGATCTTAATATTACTAAAATTTTACCCTCAGTTGTATCTTCATACCTCTGAAGACGCATGCATAATTTTTGGACTTTGACAATGGTCCGAGGGTACCGCGGGCCATCCTTAGCATACTTAAGGCTGGTGAAATGTGAAATGCTTCGACTTGAGTCCCCACCGTCTGCAGAATTTGCCACAAAAGCCACAGAGAACCGACGCGACGCCCCCTCATCTGGGAATTCGTGGAATGACTGCACAAATCGTTACCTGGGTGGTCTCCAACTCGATTCGATTCGACTTGACTCCACTCGGCTTGGGTTCGAGTTGGGTACACAGCAAGACAAAGTTTTTTGATTAAAAAAAGCTGAAACCTAACTGGAAATTTTAGAAGTCTTATGGAATTACTTCAGTATTTTGTAGATATATGAAAACATTTTTGAGGAGGTGTTTGAAAAAAAGATGTCTTAAAAATTAAACGTGTTTTACTTTAAATTGTAAATAAATACTTTTTTATTAAATAAGAATATTTTATTTAATAAGAATATATAAACTAGTTTGAGTATCTTTATTAATTTCAAATCTGTTTATAAATTGGTTGAATGTATAATTTAAAATCAAAACTGTTGGTAGATAGTTAAATACTAATTAAATTTTTTAAGTATGCTTGTAGTCATCTTTTAAAGCTATTTTAAACCTTTATAAGGGCTAAATAATAATATAAAAATTATAAATAATAATTTAATACATTTATTTTAAATTCGAATTTCCCTCCAGCCTCTTTAGATTCAACGTAAAAGGTATCTTAAAATAATTTTAAATGTCCTGCGGTTTATCTTTTTCATTACACCTTCTAGCAAATGTCAAGCTGTTTGTTTCTAAAAAAAATAATAAAATATTCGTTCTGTGTATAAGTTCAGCTTGGGGACTGGTGACTCGCTTGGTGGTTTATGAGGCACGTGCGCTGGCGTTCGCTGCTCATTGAGTTGCTTATTTACGGCCCGAAGGTATGCCTCGTTACTCCCCAGCCCCTTAACCCTTTTACCTCTCTCCTTGTTACCCCCCTTTTTGGCCCCTCATAACCTTACTTTATTTACACTGCCGTGAAGTGAAGTAATAAGAGTACTGTGTGTGAACCCAACTAATTGAATGTTGAGTCTGTGGATGTGGAGTTTCGATGCGGTACCATGCGTGAGTGGGTGGCAACCATGTTTCCTACAAAGTATTAATGTTTTTTGACTTATTTGTACCATTCTTAATATTTTAAATAATTTTTAAATGTATTTTTAATTCTTCTATAAGTAAATCAGTAAATCGGGTAATTAAAGGTAGAGTCTTTAGAGTTTTTGGAAAATATCTAAAAGCCAGACTGTACTTTTCAGAATTTCCTACTTGAATTTAGGCCACCTGGTCACACTGAAACATGGCAATACGATGTAGATTGTACCCAAAATCTATAAACCAAACAGTAGCAAAACTTACTTTACGAATATAAAAATGAAAGTAAAGTAATTGAACTATTTTTCCCTGAGAAAATAATGAAGTATCTTCAAAAAAAAGACACCTGGCCTGTGGCGAGGATCACCCAGATGGCAACTAACCAAACTACTTTTCCCACTGCTTAATACGATCAATTAGGCAAATGCCCCGCCAGAGTCGTAAAAACCCCGAACACTGGATCAGACCGAGATTCAGAGATTCAGATGCGGACTAAGGCCAGGATGGAGCGATGGAGGAGCGACCGTCATAACTCAACGACACTTCACTGGCCTGCGGAGCTGCGTTGACAACTCAACTTGTTTGGGCCGACATATCTGGCCAGATACGATCGGGTCCGTTCGGTTTGGACCACCACGCAGGCAACGGTCGAAATGTAAGCCTAACCACAGGCCCGCTTTTATTGCCCGGGACGCGGACTCGGACTTCGACTCAAACCCCAGCCTCGGATCAAATGAAAATCTCTTTCGAATTGCCAGTGCCAGAGCCAGAGCTCGACTATGAATCCAGCTGTGCGGCTGTCGCTTTTGTGGAAAAGGCAGTAACGTTTCAATCGCTCCGGAAAATGAAAATGGGAATGGAAATGGTCCCTGAAAAACTCGAGAGAGACCTGACGTGACGCTGGCCCTGCGACCGTATATCATTTGTTTACATTGTATTGAGTTGTTAGCCCGCCGCCCGCTGCCCTCGGCCAGTGTTTTAATTGATCCATGGCCCGAAAGGGGCCCGCACACGTCGAAAGTCGCCTGGTATCGGGTCTTGATAAGCCCCGGCGATGTCTCGTTCTCTCCGTTGCCCTTCCCAGTCGGGGTCATGCGTGGGCCGCTGTTCATTCTCCCGTCTACTGTTATTTTTATTGCCACCATGCACTAAGAGAAATATCTTTTAATGGAAATTACAAAATATATATTTTGAGTCAATAAGTAAAAGTAGTATAGTATTATTTACCCATATACCAAGATTAAACTAGTTTGGTCAAGTACTATGTTATAAAAAATTTCTATTAAGCTTTTATTTGAAATACTTTCCTTCAAAGACTTAAAAGTCTAGAACCGGAACGTTTTCAAGAATATTAAGTTTCTTTAAATCAATACTGGTAAAAATATGTTAGAAATTAATTCGAAATTATCTAGGGCTCTCTAGCAATTACCTGTGTTTCTAAAACCATACATTTGTATATACAAGTTTGTAAGGGATTTTTAAAGTAATCGAATTTAATATACATTTTATTTTTTTACAATGTATAATTTTGTTGCCTAATTCTGGAACAGATTTTTAAGTTTTGTAAAGCCCCAATTATTTTTGTAGCACTGTCGTTCATAATAATACATAATTTAAATCCTGACCCAAGAGATGAATATAGCAAATTGATATTTTTCTTTATTTATTTAAGAATAGAAAAATATCTGTTATATCGAAACCCACATCTGACCGAATATGGAGTGTTTTTTAATGATATTTTATTGATTAATTTCATCACGATTTTCAATATTATTAATTAGGAATTACAGTCTGAAACGCCTAAGGGTAGGCTATGTTTTTTAAAAACTTTCAAAGTCAAGCTAATACTCCTCACAAAAACCTTCACTGAAATGTTTTAAAGAAACCTTTTGATATCGAAACAATTTATAATATTCTATTGATACTTTAAAATGTATATATTAAGTAATCCTATTTTTTCTGTGTGTTTTGAGGACTTAAATTATGAGCTTCGACATGCCGGAAGTGCGTGACTAGCTCTAGGCGTGCGCCCATTTATCACAAAAAGTCTTAGAGAAAGAATTGTGGAAGAATCGAAGATCTTTCAACTTATAACTTGATCAACTCAAAAATGCGGGCTTTCTGGGTTATTCTATGTGGATATACTCATCGAATTTCTAGGCTGCGGTAGGTGCTCGTGGGACGAGAAATGGCTGGAGAAACTATAGCCGGCCAAAGAAAAGAAGAAACGTTAAGAGTGCGCGTTAAACCTCTTAAGTTCCCATTCAGCTTTGACAGTTTTCCTAATGTATTGTGGCCGGGCTTCCTCTATTCAACTAAGAAAAAAAATATAAGAAACACCAGAAAAGACTCGAGTTGCCTTTTGTTTGGGAAACGCACTGGGGAATTCGTCTTGAGAATCTATTTGTTTGTTGTCGCACTCGGGGTAATGATCTGCGTTTGTCATTCGGAAAGGTTAACTAAACACGTTGCGTGGGAGTGGATTCCCGAAAAAAAAATAAAAGAAGAGGAGGCAGGAGGCTGGAGGCAGAAGGTAGGAGTTCCTGCGAACAGATGTTCCAATGCTTCGGCATAAGTGACAAACTGCACTTAACGTTTACCCGGAGAATCTTTCACTTTTTATGGAATTCATTAAGAATGACAAACGGTTAAGGGAATATACTAGAATTAAAAATTATGAAAGAGTTTCTCAGAGGTATGAAGTTTTAGTAGAGTTTCCTTAGTGTTTTTTATAGGAGTTTCTGGGAGGTATTGTATTTCTGTGGAGTTTATGAAGGATTATTATCATGAGGTTGAAAATGTGATATCTATTTTGATATATTATACACTTTTCTAGCTTATTGATATAAGTTTCTTTATTTTACTAAGCATACTTGCTTACATGACTTACTTTCAATTCCTTCTTTATAATTTCTTAATAATTGCCGTTCTCTGAAGGTTTTCCCTTTTTTTTCCTGAGTCACTGGCCTTTTTTATCCCCAAAATAAAAGTGAGTTCCATTTTCAAAAGCCTTATTCCAATTTTAGCGAAGGTATTGTGAAAACTCAGTTCGATTCGTTCGAGTTACGAATAGGCTTCGAGATTTACGAGATCGACGAGGACTGCAAAGATTCGTTCTACCTTCCGAGAACACTGACTGTTCCAGTTCGCCGCCAGCAATGATGATGATGATGATGACCGTCTCCCAAGGAGGTCCGAACGCATAACTCATCATTAATAACCGAAGCTAAATAAGACGTTTTATTGTTGTAAACCAAATTGAATTCCCGCTGCGAGGCAGAGAAAGAGATCAGAGCCCGGAGAGCTCGTAGATTATCGATGCGAGTGTCCAGGAGGATTTTCTCCTTTTCAGGTGTCGCTGTCGGCTTGGGTTTAAAGGAAAATGAGACATCAAAGGTCCGTCGTTGTTATTATTATTATTATTGTTGCTGTTGCTCTCGGACTCACACTTCCTACGCCCGGGGCAATGTCATAATTAAAACAATTTCGGGTCCCCCCCGTACCGTTGCTTCTTTCTTTCATTCTTTCCCCTTAATCTGATTTGCTGGGAATTCTTCGGGCTGAATTTGTTTTCTTTATATTCTTCTCGTTTTTCCTCTGTTTTTGCGCAAGTGCAAAAGTCGCTGGAGATCAAAGTCGGAGTCGATGTCGAAGCCATCTCGCCTCGGGGCGTTAATCTGGCGTATACGGCTTCTGTTACCTGTTGTTGTCCCATCGTCTCACCTGAGCATCTGCCGGCTGATCTGCTGATCTGCTGTCGGATCTGCGGTCCGTTGGTCTTCTTCTGTCGCCCCCGGGCCGGGTCCCGAACCCAACCCAACAATCTTACAACAGTTTCCGTAATTCCGTAAAAGCGATTTGTATTCTTTAAAACATTTCTGCGAAGCTAATTGATTATTTTAACTTCTTTATTTTTTGCTTCTCTCTCTCTGGCCAGCGGAAGACAAGTTAATTTTCTCGCATCTTTTTCTACGAATTAATTTGTCGGAGATTTCACCGGTGATTTCGGTTAATCAAGGTGGGCTCGCTGATTGCAGGTAATCTTGTATTTTTTATTGAAGATTTCATTTGAAAAATCAGTCGAAATTACATCATAGGGGTCTTTAAATAGATGGTAAAAACTAAGAAAAGCTAATTGATTTGTAGCTAAGATTAAATTAAGGTTGTTTTGAGGAATTAAGCTACATTTTAATATCAAGAAAAAGCATATAAAAACGAATCTTTAAATTCTTTGCTAAGGTTTCTACGAGTTCCAACATCCTTAAAGTTAAATTTAGTTCCTCATTTATAATCTTTTACTATTATTATAATATATTTACTTAAATATTTCTGATTTCCCTATTAAGATCCTTGCTGATTGTGAAATCTTGCAACTATTTAATTTTCTTTCTAAGAAATGTTTATTTTATCTAAAATATTCTAGTTCCCTGAAACCCCAGCTTATTTGATTTCTGGAATGAGCAAATTTAGCAAATATCTGTTCAATCTCTCCCAAAACATAAAGAAATAATCAGAAATCTAAGAGATAAACTCTTCAAAGAAACTCAAAGATAATTCCCCTTCCCCCTTGCCTTCCCAGCTATCAGTGTTTGAGTTTGCTTCCGAATTTCTGTTGAAAAAACAAACAATTTGCTACCCAAATTACTTGAGCAAATATTTGCTCAGTAAGATCCACACACAGAAAGCGATGCCAGAGATCTTCCATGGGGGTCTAGGGTAAATATGATTATGCGCCTAATTTAACGAGGACAGGGCGAATCTTTCGCTTCTCCCAACTCCAAGGGGGGGAAAGAGGTAAGACCCGAGATGAGGGAACCCATCGACCACCACGAATTAACCTACCTACAAATTATGCCTCGAATGGCTAGAAGAGCCGCTCAGATCGGGGCTCCGAAATTGACAGACATCCGGATTGGTGTAGATCGGCCAGATATCCACGGACATACTCACAACATGTGTGTGCATTGAATAACCCGAATGGAAATACAGGAAAAAAAAAGGAAAAGAAGAACTCTGCGGTCGGTTTGGTTGCCTTACATTTATTGATTTCATCGCAGCAACTTTGGCAGAGGAAGAATCTGGAAAGAGTTGGAGAATCGCTGGCAGAGTCGGGGGACGGGGACTCGGGGAAGAGGAGACTCCAAGCAAACGGGTCTTCTGGCTCTGCTGCGCATCGCATTAAGCGTAGAACAGTGGCAGCCGCACAGCCCAGAGGGATATACCCCACACCCATCAACATTTCAACTTAATTCCTTTTTTGAGTCGCTCTCTGTCAGCTCCGAAGATGAAGATGCCCCACACGGAGTTGGCATAGGCGACTGCCAAGGGAGCTTCCTATGGGATACCCCTTCTCTAAAAAGATATACGATATATATTATTTTTTTTTAGGGAGTATTAAGTTAAAGAAAGTATCTTATTTTGACTTCCAAAGTATCTTTCTAAAGCACATCTAGCTTTGAAAGGAAGAATTACCTAAGTAAGATGCTGAATGCATTTCTTTGGAACGTCTTTCTGTACATATCTGTCTATCTATCTATATATTTTGAGCTGCATAGGTATCTTTATAAGGAACCTCTTTCTACACATATCTATCTATCTATCTATATATTTTTCGAACTGCATAAGTATCTTTATAAGGATAAACAACTATAGCTGTGAGGAGATAAGTGAGATGCTTAAGGGTTCTCTATCGGAGATTTGTGTTAAACAAAATACCTCTTCGCTCTCTTCATAAAAAATGTCTGTTAATTATGGTAGCATTTTTTAATTGAAGAATGTATTTTATTTTAACAGAATAAGTATATTTCTTAAACATATCTAACTTTGAAAGCAACTATGCCTATGAGAAGATAGTTAAAGACGTAAGTATGCTGCTCAATGTTTTCTTTAGGGGGTTCTGTGCAAAAAAGGATAGTTTTGTTATTATTAAAAATCTATATATATTAAAATTTGTAGTACAATTGAAGTAGTATCTTATATTAGCTTCAAAAGTATCTTCAAAAAGAAAAGCTGTCTTGAAACGCAACTATACATTAGGATAGATAATAAAAGACGTCAGTAAGCTTCTCAAAGGTTTTTTACCATGTTAAATGTGATACCAATTTTTCACTCTAATTGTAATTATATATATACTTTATTTTGTAAGCAACTTCAAAGTTTCTTTATACAACTATACATGTGAAATGATGCTATAAGAGAGACAGTAAGTAAGATGCACAGAAATACTTTGTTTTCTTTATAATTTTTTTTGCTGTTACTTTTTTATAGAAATTTATCCGAATTTAATGCTACATAAATAAGGTTTTTAATTCAGAATTGGTTTAGTAATATACTATAGCTCATTATCCCTGTCTGCCTAGCCGATATCCTCCGGTCTTGCTGTTTGCCTTGCTGATTGCCAAGGTGCTGCCTGCGATTGCCGCGTATGCCATGAATTTGTTCCACTATACGTGCAATCATGTTGCCAAGACTCTGGCTCTGGCTCTGTGGAGCTCTGAGACTCACTCTGAGCCTGGCTCTGTGGAGTTGATGCTTCCTCTTGGATGCCTGACTGCCTCCTTTTGCTAGTCGAGCCACATACATATATAGTTATATGTTTGTCTGAAGAAAATCAGTAGCTCCGTATTGAGTAGTTGACGTTACATGAACTTTGGCTACGGTTCAATTCTGTCAGAGACTCTTAAGCGGCTAAAGGGAATTTGGCTTTACATTTTACAGAAATCGTTTGATTGGTTTGATGCGATCAGACCGACAGATCGTTCAAAGAAGACATAAAAACCTTTTCGGTGGTGTAAGTTTCGCTTTCCTTGGAGTTGAGAGCTTAAGGATATTGAATAGCGGTAGGGAGAAGTTAAAATATATATATCTTACTGAACTGAGTAGTTTTAAAATATGAAAAAATTACATAGATTCCCACGATATTCCCTTTGACAACCTCTATAATCCTGCATCATGTAATCCCTTTTAGGGGCGAGCAGGAAGTGCCATCAGTTATCACCTTCATTATGGCCACCCGCATAAGATAATGTCCTCACGGCCAGAGAACCAGACCCAAGCCAGGTCCAAACCCAGTTCCAATCCCCGATCCGAGCCCTAACCATAAGCCATTAGTCTGTCTTGGCAATTATCAACGCTGCTGCGGCCAAGATGACTCACGTATGACACTCAAGTCATAATGGAGAAGGCACTTAGCCAGCCGCCCGAATGGCCCGAATGGCTCTTACCAAATTTAGACATTATCGGGGATACCGGGACCACATAGAGACATTCGGTTGTGGATCATTGTTTGCTCAACTGTTCTGCGGTTGTGTGAATGCGTATAATTCCGTTTTATGGCTCCTGTGCACCATCATCATCATCACCATCAGAGGCGGCAGCTGCGACCACATCCACCTCCCACTCCCGGGCAAGATCACTGGGAACAAAACAAGGTAAAGGAAAGTGGGGTTAAATCTAACAAAAATAAATTGTATATAATTGTTAACTAAACAGTGGGAGTTAGAAATACGTTTTTATAAGGAAATCTCATAGAATTGTTTGCTATGCATTTCATTTTTATAATAAAAACAGACTTAAATCATTTATTTTATTGGAATATAAATTATCTATAGTGTAAAATATGGTATGGGTTGGTATCTATAAGATTTTGAATCTATTAAAATATATGTATATATTTTAAAAATATGTATATATGTATATATTTTAAGGCTTCCTAAAATGAATCTCCATTTACTGCGCAACGAGTTGTTTATCCTAAAGTTTGGTCTTCAAAAAGAAAATATTTGTAAGATGTTATAATCCAATTTATTCCTTATATATATTTTTCCCAGTGCATATACTCACATTCCTGCTTGGAATGGACCTCAAAAGGGAGCGAAGAAGCCCCCGTCCCGACTACATAAAATTGTATTTAGTCATGCTACATCACTTTGTAATAATTTTCATTTTGGCGCTTGCTTTGATCTTCGGCCGCTTGCCGTGTGTGAGGCCTCCGGCCCAGCAGCCCCTCCCAGCTCCGCCCTAACCCCCCCGCCCCCTTTTCCGCCTCCCCCCAGCCACTGGGCCATAATCTTTGGACCGAAAAACTGCCACCGTGCGGCGTAAAAAATCTTTCGAAATTATCAAGGCAGGCGAAACGGAGCGCCAAGTTGGTTTCTTCATCTTTTGTGGATTCTGTTTGATTCTCTTTCCCTTGTATATGTTTTTTATTTTGCATTTTTCCCATCAGTAGGCAATTTGATTGAGCAATCATCAATTGAGCATGAAGCCAACGATATGCGGCGAGCAAAAGGAATGGATACTGCAATCAGGCAGCTCAAAGCAAAGATCTCCGACTTGACCTTGAAAATTCTTCAACAGCAGTAAAGAGAATTTTAAGCAGTATTCAAAACATTTCATTTTAATTTTAGGAACTTTTTTTGGCTACATAAAAATGTTATTCTGCTTATGAAGTTCTTAAAAGCAAAGGTTTCCTTCAATATTAATTGTTTTACTTCCTTTAATTGATGTAGCCTTAGAATTTGGTCTTCTTTGTGATCCCAAGATCCCGTCCCCTTCGTACCTCCAACCATACCCAGATACCGTACATGCCCCACATGGTGTCTGTTTACCCACAAGTCTGTCACGGCTAACAATTCGGAAAATCGTTGACATGCAAATGGCAACGAGCCATGTAAACTGAGAGCAGCAAAGTGAGCAGCAGCGACTCATATATCACTACTGCCGTGTGGGCTGTGTGTTGACCGACCGATTTCCCTATAAATAGCACGTGTTGGCTCTGTGTTTGACCTTAGCATGCTTTCCAAGTGCAATGATTTCCCGGTAAATGGCATAAAATATAGTAGGTTCTTCAGCTAACTGCTGTGACCTTGTTTTGGTTCCTTGTTAAATGGATTTTTTGTTACCTTTTTTTCTTTAGTATTTTATTGCTGTTGACATTGGCCATTAACAAGAGGAAAGAATGATATAGAAACCCTAAGAGAATGTTATGTAAATTTACTTTGCTGTAGCATGCGTTTTTTTAATGCAAAAATATGTAATTTCTTATGATATATTAAGATAGTATTTAATTTGGAAAAGCGGTATGATTTATATATATTGTTATATAAAATTTATGATACTTAAAATGTTAAGAAAATGTTTAATTAAAGCTGTGTTTTTTCTTATTAAAAATTTGACATTTCTTTTCATATTTTGAAATATTTTGAATGCTTAAAAATGTCATATTTTCTAAAGTATTTTGATATATTAAAATACTTTTGTATAGATATGAGTAAGATGTTTTGGTTTTAAAATCAATTTAAAATCACAACTTCCACGTATTTGTGAACTCAAGAAAAGTACTTGGAAAAAAGCTCCTTATAACATTGAAATTTCCCTTAAAATTCCCAGCAATATCTCAACATTATGGTTTAGAATTTGCATCCCAGCCAAGTGCTCGCCTCGAGTTAAGAGAGCAATTAATTATGGCCATTGAGCACGGACAATATGTGTGACAGCCATGAAACACGAGCAAAGTCCGGGACAGGCCACCACATAAACAGAAACTGGACATGGGATCCGGGATCTGGGATCTCTCTGGGATCTGGGATCTCTGGTATCTCTGGGACCTGGACACTGGCACTCGGATCTGCGACGGGACCACACGCATCGTGTGTGACGGCGATAAAAATCACAGCATGTTGCAAACAGCCCATTGACGTCCCTCTTCTGGCCGCCGTTAATGCTGTTGTTGGGCAAATCTTTTGACAGTTGTGTTGAAGCATAAAGATGCCAAAAGCAACAGCAACATGAACGGCAACGGTCGCAGCAACATAAAGCCGCCAAGTGCGTATCTGAAGCGTCTGGGGCACTCGCAGCCACGAAAAGCGCATCAATCAAATGTACCGCCAGAAGGAACACTTGAGCTCATAAATATAGGTACGGCTTACAAGGGTAAAATTTATGTAAGGTTGAAGATAATGCTAAATTAAAAAATTAATATTTTATTGACATAGTGATTACATAATGGGGAGGATTTCAAAAATAATACGAAATATAAAAAATATATATATATAAATGTTAAACGTATATAAATATCTATATATATATATATTTTGTATAAAGTATTATTTACATGGGGTGTAGAACGTCTAAGTGCAGAAATGTACTTATTTAACTTGATTATATAGCCAATAAATAGTTAATTTATGAATTTAGATAATTACTAGTTTTTAGAATCAAATTACAAAGCTGATCAATTTCTAATTAATTATTAAGAACATAGCTACTGGAAATATGCTTATAACAACATCTTTTAATTGATTATAATATCAAAACAAAGCGTTAATATTTGTATTTCTTTTCAAAAGAATTAAGATATATATTTATAATACTTATAATTATAATATTAAGTTTTAATTCTATGGTATATATATTTATTTGTGTAAGATAGTAAAATATATTTTCTAGCTAAATATAATATTAAATAGTATACTCTTAGTATCCAGCTAAAATCTTTTTTTTTTTTTTTAATTGAATTACAAAATTTATAACTTTCCTATTAAGTATTAATACCATAGGATGCATAGGATTAAAAATATATAAAAATATATATGTATCACTTTTCTGTAAATATAAAATGGTAAATATATTTATCTAGGTCATTGTTAATGCCAAACAATTTTTCTTACTTCAATTTTATTACATAGCGTGGTAAGAGTTAAAATATAACACCCATTTAAACATATCTAGCCATAGTTATATTATATTGTTGCGTTTTTAAGTCTAAAAACATATTTTAGTTCCTTATGAATTAAGTTAATATTTTTGCCTACCGGAAATAGTATATGTAATGCTATAACATTGCCTGCTGCTGTACAAATATCCATACCCATAGCCACACGCTCACATTCGATCAATCATTTATTATGGCATCGCTGATGGCGGCCCCAACGTTGGTGGCCCCCACCCAAAATATAAAGAAAAACAACACAAACAACCCATGGGGCACACACAAAAAAGAAGAATGAAAATACTTGGAAAATATAGCTAATTTTCTATGGGGCCATATAAATTCGTTTTTAGTTTCTATTTTCGTGCAAGGGGGCGGACAGTTAATTTTGAGCACGAAAACCAATTGTATCTTATGGCTGTCAGATCCACTTATATGAGCGTATTTAATGAGTTGGAAAAGTATAATGGGGCAATATAGCATTTATTTATGGCATGTAGAAAACATATAAAATATATATAATATCGGTTAAGCTGTCTTTAAATCAGGGGTTTTTTGGGCTTTTAGAGTTTGTTTTTGTTGAGGATAAAAATCCTTATAAAATTATTTTAATCATTCTATGAAATATACTTGATAAAATGTGTATTTTAATGACATTATGCCCTTGCTTATTCCATAAAAAGAGCTTTTTAAAAGTTTTAAAAAATCCTTTAATGGGTTTTGAATTCCTTAAATATTTTTATATTTATAATTATGTCTCAAACGAAATGTTTAGCTATCCATCTATTCCCAAAATACATCAATCATCTATTAAATATTAAAAATCCCCCAAAACTGTATGTAACATTTAATAACAACAAGCTTATTCTTTAGTATTATTAACCACTTGGCAGAAAGATGAGTTCAACCTGATAGCATTTCGGATTACTTAATGTTCCCATTTAATTGATTGACATTTCGCGCTTGCCTTTTCGCCACCAAGTCGATGCCAAAGCATTTTAATTCTAATTAAATTTCGTTGGAATTAATTGCAGTCCGTACGAATACAGACACGAATCGGGCAACAACGAAAACAAAAACAAAACCAAAAAAAAGGAGAACAAATCACGCGAACGTGGACCGCCCAAGTGGCTGCGTCGTTGGTGGGCAACAGCCACAGCCACAACCACATCCAAATCCACATCCACATCCACATCCCAATCAGTCGACAACGAAAATTTAGTTGTATAGCTGCCGCTTTTTTTTTTTTCTTCTGTTGCTGTGTTGTATCGCTTTATCGCCACCATAAATATGGAAATTTTTCATTAGCGATTTCCGTTTCCGATTTATCTTAATGACCGGCTGTGCCGTGCCCTGAGATGTTGTTGTAATTAAGAAGAGCTACCGTTTGATGCTTTGGCAAAACATGTTGCAGCAACATTTACTCCTATGTCTATATATATACATACATATACTTGTAGCCGAAGCTCCCCTTCGTGTGTGGTCTTTTATCAGGCTTTTGGCCAATGAAAGCGGCTATTAAGTCTTGGCCAGCCAACTGGCAACTTGGGTGGCAACATGCCATTCACCAATCACACATGCACAGGGGCACAGAGAGAGAAATATGGAGTACTTTGTTGGTGAATATAAAATAAATATTAATTTAAAGCTCAGGGTAATTTGAATTAAATCGAGACTGTTATATTATTCTTAACGATTATTTGCTGATGATTAGTGCCAAGAATTAATGTGTCTCTGAACGCGATATTGGGAGCTTAAGATGTTCCTTGAATGTAAACTATAAAATAGATCGCTTACATCAGATTATGAATACCTCAAGTAAGAATGATTCAATTTTAAGCTATTTAAATATTGATGTATAATTTTAAGAAATAATTCTCCAGAATTCTACTCTGCGACTAGGTCAGAATCTTTTGCAACCACAACTGAACGAATCCTGGTCATCCCTAAGCCACCCAAACAATGACAGACCGTTACAAATATTAAAAAAGTATTATAAATTTATATACTATTATTATATGTTCCAAATACCAATGTTATTTTTGGTCCCTTACCTTAAATACATCTAGGATTTTAATACACTTATAAATGTTTCTTCAGAGTGCAAATATATACTTAAATTTTTAAAATAGTGAATTATGGTTGTTTATGGCTTTTAAAAACCATAGAACTTTTTGTTTTTAATTGTAATGATTTATTTTAAGTAATTGTAATTTTAACTTATATATTAGGAAAGATATCTTATAATTTAGCACAGTTATAATTTATAAAGAAATTGAAGTCACTGAAACCGGAATTGATTTCAAACCAATTAAAAAATGACCCCAAATTTTAGCAATAAGAAAATAATAAGCCAAATTTTGTAGTAATATTTATAGCAAGCTTTTAGAAATTGTTTACATAGAATTTTAAACCACATATATGTATTTCTGTTGCGCTTTAAAAGGTGATAATATTATTTTTGCAGTGCTGCTCAGTCTGTCGGCGGCGCCGCACAAAAAAGAAAGCGCGTGCAACAGGCAAAAACAACAACAAAAACCCAACCGACCGGAACTTCAACTGGCGCTATATGCAATTATAAGACTGCGTCTGTGTCGGACTCGGACCTGGAAGACGAAGACGGAGCCGGAGATGGAGACGGAGTAGGAGTCCGGGGGCTGCCACTGCGGCGAACAGTAGCTGCATTTGCCTTTTGCCAAAGATTGACAGCGGCAACTAAGCCCGGGATGGGGGGATGGCGATGCCGATGCTGGAGACCACCGTGAAGTCCGAATGCCGCGGATGTCTGGGGGATACACTTACATACATTTATATGTAGTATATATGTATTTATGCATCTCCGATCGGAGGTGCTCCCAGATGCTTGTCGCCACGCCGTTGCGTTATATTGTCAAAAGTAACATGTTGCCGCTGTGTTGCATGTGTTGCATGTGCAGTGCCCCCCGTTCGTTGGCTGTTGTTTTCGTTATCTTCAGCTAACAATTGCCACTGCCTGTTGTTCGAATGCAAATTATTGCTATCTATCTGGCCGTCAACAACACAATAATTGTTGCCAACAAACATTCGATGTTGCTGCCGTTGCTTGTCATAACTCTATCACTGCCGGCGGGGCCATAACTAGGTTGTCTTGGCCAATTACAGAGAGGGAGAAGCACAAGAGAACCTAGAGATTTAACGGAAGGGGTCCTGAGATAGAAACAATTTGATCTTAATTTTAAATTTTAAATTTCTATGAAATCTTTCTTAACTTATAAAAACTTGTTTGCATAATTTTAATTCGAAAGTATTTTTAAAAAGTATATACAACTTTTATAAATTTGAAGTAATTTTAAAAAGTTTATAAAACTTTAATAATAGATAATAGATAAATAGATACAAATTAAAGTCCAGTGTCAAATTATATTATATGATATCTTGCATTTGATCATACCTTTAAGTCCATTTTATAACAAAATGTATATTACTCTATAAATTTAAATACAAATTACCAGCAATCAATAATATTTTTTTAGTAATTTGCCCAAAACGATGGATATTTAATATTTCTTTATGAATTGTTTAAATATTAATACCTTATTTCTTTAGCTCGTTAATCAATAACTCTGCCAGCAATAATATATGATAGGCATTTTCCCAACATGTTAGGCTTTGAATATTTATTTATACACTCTATTTTGATTGAATCTTATACTGCAAAACCAATTAAATAATAGTATTTTTACTTTTAGTTGTATAATTTAATAATATTTTGATCTTAATAATAATTATTTATTTGTATTATACTTCATATGATTAACATGAATCCAATAAATTGTGCGAAGACAAGCTGTACTATTTTCTAATAAAATTGTCGGTTTTGAAAAACATGTCCCCGAATTCATACTTTGGAATTGAAATGCCATCTTCGTATTAATTTTCGTTATCTATTAAAATGTTGATATTATTTATATTAGTTGTTAAAATTCAATATAAAATAATATTATTTTTTATTCGAAAAAATTGTCAGAAAAACAATAAAACTTAAATGAGTGCGTTCTTTAAAATCATTAAATATTTTATGAGCTATGTCGGGACTATAGAAAAAAATTCCCTGTTATTCAAATCATGAGATCTCCAGAAATAAAAACTTAATTTCCCTTTCCTCAGAAGCATGCATAATAATAATAAAGGCAGACTTAGCTAACTTTTTCGCGATTCCCCGGATTCCTAGAAAACCCCGAATGTCGAAGGCAAAACACATAATGCCCCACGATCCCAGGGACCACACACACACACACAGGGGGGAAAACAAATAATTGCTAATTTTATGCTCGAATAAATGAGAGCTAGCGAGACGAAGGGCAGGCAAAGGATCAAAAAAATGGGCGCCCCACCATTCGGGCGGCATAAATTAGTGCGAGCGGGATGGCCGGCTATGGCTCCCCTGGCAGCCCTCTCTGGCGTCGTCACGCACTATCAAACGAGGGAATGATCAATGGGGGCTGGGCAGGGCAGGGGCAGGGGCAGGGCACCTCCAGCCTTCTCGCTCTCGCTCACACTGGCCCGTGGCAGGGAGAGAGAGCAAGCCGGCTAATAGAGACCACCCAGGCAGATGACGACGAATTAAGGGCCACCCACGAAGAGACACGCTGCTGCTCTCTCAGTCTCTGCGTCTGTGTGTGTGAGGGCCAGCATGAGGGTACACAGCGAGAAATGGAAGTGGAAAGGAAATTTAATTTAGCAATTTTAAATCAATTTAAATTTTAACAAAATAAATACATAAATATTACAATGTAAACGAATTTTAGGTATTGCCAACATATAACATATTTTCAAGACAATTAAGCTAATAAAAAACCCAACAGATTTGTTATACATTTTAAGGGATCTGTAGTTTGAAAATTATATACAAAATTATTATATTTTTGTTTAAATATTTCGTATGGGGTAAACTAAGCATTGGTACTGTAACGGTTGCAATCTTTCCTTAACTTTTTTTTTAAATTCTTGTTTGTTTAATCCCCTTAATTGCATTAATGGCCGTTAAATTAAAGATACGTTAGAGCGGGCACTGTTAATTCTTAAAAGTAAAACAAAAAGTACACATAAGAGGGGGATACCTAAAGTCCAAGAATTTGGACTATATATGTATATTATTAAGGAAAAAACCAGCCATTATACATCACCTAAAAAAAAGTACATTTAGATATTCAAGCACTCTCTTATGCTGCTTAAATTATAACAAATTTATATGAGGATAAATGTATGTAAATATGTTTGAATAAAAATGCCATCGAAAACCACACCAGCATCGACTGTATTTGCGAAAAAAGGCTTATATTTGCCGTATGTAGAGCAAAGAATCTTTATTACTAGATCTTAACTGAATAATATAACTGAAACAAATTAAGCACTATTAGAACAAATCTAAAACACCCCTTAATGAGGCGAAAGGTAGAGTAACATCATCAAACAAATTTTTTTTTTAACCAGTAATGGCTAAATGAATAATTCGATTTATTTTCGGAGGGACTAGCTCATATTTGGGAATAATTTATTTTTCACTTACAATTCTTTCTGATATGTCAGTTTACTTCTAAGGCCCAAAACGCATAATATTGGCTTAATTCAGATCAGTAAATACCTCTTTAAGATGGGGCTCAATTAATAAATAAATCAATTCAGCTTAAATTTTGTTATTGTTTATGTCGACTCCGCAGTGCAGCAAATATATAGAATGTTTATAATGTTGATGTAAAAAACAAAAATATATTTTCCAAAGCCGCCAAAAAGTAGACAATGTTTTTGTCAGCTTTATTTACTTATTTTCCTAATTGTACGTAAATGATTTGTGACTCATCAGTAACAAGGATTGAGGGCCACATAAAATATATGTTTATATATAAATTAATAGCACTAAAAATCAAAATCATTTCATTTAACGAAAAGATTTATTGAAATATTGAAATGTCAGGGGTCATGTAAGTAAAAGTATATTTTCTAAAATATTTCATTTCGCGAAAAAAATATAATTTTTGAGAATTCGGAATACATCCTTTTTTTAACAATTTTTTATATTTACTAAACCTACGGATTTATTATTTTGTGTATGTAATTTTATTCATATTTTATCATTTTGCAAGCCAAGCCAAGATTTGTAACAAATAAAAGCAATTAAGAAAGCACAGATGAGTGATTATAAAATACCCTACACCCAAAGCTATGAAAATAATAACTAGTATAAATCATTTATAGATAAAACCCTGAATTTTTTGTTCATTTTGCTAGATATTAATGCTAATTAACCAATATTACATTTATCTAAGCCTCGGATTTTGTTAATATCATTTTGCCCTTATCATCAACCAGTTTATAAATATATATTTGATTTAAGGTATTGCACGAAGTAAACTGTGAAATCGAAAAGCTTGACATTTAGGAATTTCTTTTATTTAATTGTTATTTAATCAAATTAAAAAAACAATAATGAAAACACCTCTTTTAAAAATTACATCAACATTGTGATGATAACTCATATAGTTTACATGTTAAAATACTTAATCCGTCACTTTGACCTTTTCATGGCACTGCAATTCTAGAAACCAGAGCAATAGAATTCTGAGAAATATTTTTAAGCTCAATTCCCCTAAAAACTGACTTAAAAATTATTGATTAATGACTGAAAGTTCAAGTGCAACTGATATGGCCTGCTGGTTTTTGTATAAAAGACTTCGTGTGGCGGTCCAACTCACAGAGTCTTTCAGTATCTCTTACCGAACTTAAGATGACATCGAAAATCGCAATCGCTTTCCTCATTGGCTGCTGTGTCCTCCTGGAACTGTGCCATGCCGAGACCAGGGGTAACAGCAATGCTCAGCGCGTAAGTGTCAACTAGACTGGATCCTGTGATGAGTCGATTTTAATTATTTGATTTTATCACCTGTTCCCAGAGAATCCCTAATCACGGTCGAACGAGGCTCGGCTACATAAGCCGAACCACCGATGATGATGGCCAATTCACCGATTATACTAACCCGGGTTCGGAAACTGGACCGAATAACGGAGGCGAAATAAATCCTGAAGGAACTTGTGTTGGGCCCCCGGGTCCTCCTGGTCCCCCCGGCCCCCCCGGTCCTCCTGGCCCACCTGGACCTCTTGGCGGCTCTTCCGCCGGCATTGATAGCTTTAACCCAAACAAAGCTATTCTTGCCGCGAGAGTAAAAGATCGTTACACGCCAAGCCATTAAAAGCGATATCTATTTGCAAACGGCAAGAAGCTTTTATTAAAAACTACACCGTTTCTTTAATAAAATGAACAAATATTTACAAAATAGAAAACAGGATCTCTTATTTTACACGATAAGTCAGAAAATTCCTCTTCTTTCTCCTCTTTTCCTTTTTTATGTGGGTTTTTGTTGCTTTCCGAAAATATAGATACATTTTTATACCAGGCCAATTCAAATTCTATCCAAACAACATTTTAGAGCTTTTTCTAGCCTTGGTCTAAGCCGATGGTCATATAACAATTTTAGCATCAAGTGCACCTGAGGTGCAGCTCCGTGTCCTGCTCACCAGCGTCCTCCACGCCCCCGATCACAGCGGAAGGACCCGCTGTCAATAAAATAAATGTTGCTAACCATTTAAACTTAAATAATTCAAACAAATTATAACATTCGAATGTTCGAATTTCCCAGTTCCTCAAATCCAAAAATTGGAAGCTGCCAGAGGATCTTCTTGCTAAAAATGCTAGGAAATTCAGACTCTAGTTTGCTGTGCTGTTTCTGAACTGTTTTTTCAGGAACGATTATTTTAATTAATTATAAATAATACAACAATTATTCCATATGAATTATTTGCACGTTTTAGAAGATTTAGCTAATAACAAAACAAAACGTATATCTATATTTTGCAGGTCATTGAAAAAACAGTGAACGTAATCAATAGGGAAAAACGTTTCATAAACTCAATATATCTTACAAAAAACCTAATCTTACTGATATACAATTTGGCTATGATCTAAGATTATGTTAAATAGCCTTTATTAGCTATCACAGCCTCACACCTTCGTGGTTGGAGTCCACCGAATCTTGTTGGGTGCCACTCATTATTTGGTTTCCGATTTTATATGCCTAGCGGATGCAAAGGTCCTCTGCAGATCAATTTATTACTTGGAAAAAGCGTTCTAGCGCTAGTCACAGATCAGAACGGGAATAAATTTGAAAGCAAATTTAAATACCCCCAGACCCCACCTCTTTGGGATTTATAATGATTATTTGAGGGGAGTATTGCAACATAATATATATATATATATAATATTAATAAAGATAGAGAGTACTATTGTTGGACGAAAGTAGGGCATTACGGAGGCAATTATCCAAGGATATCCTGCTAAAATATTTATTGGAAGCAGAAGGACAGGAATTTCACGCATCCATTTGTGGGATCCTGGCCCTTTTCGCAGCGAGAACTCTCTCTTATTATACCTTTGTAGGGTTTTATAATTTTAGTCAGAAGTTTGCAACGCAGTGAAGGAGACATTTCCGTCTGTTTTTCTTTCCGTCCATTTCTCAGTAATCTAGTTCCTCAGTTTTCAAGCAATCTGAAACTTTGCAAATATGCTCTCATGAGGAAACAAATCATCACATAGCCATTTTTCAAGATGTTTTCATATATTTTAAAACATTTTGAATTATTCTGGAAGATTGATTTTAAGTGTTTTTCAAAAGATTTTTATCTGCTCAGAGATGGAGCCATTTTATATTATATCAGAATTTCGGTTTCAATTTGATGCGAATCGGATGAATAAATCATCACATATAGAAAGTTAAATCGTTAAATGTATTGGAAGAAGAGGCCTTACGTTGAGGTACGTGGAGCAAAAATACGTTATTACAAGAACTTAACTAAATACAATAACTGAAACAAATTAGTTATCTAATATATTTAAATTATAAGACAAAATGGATTTCGCAATATACAATGTTAGTAGCTCTATAAAAACAAAACTAAAACACGTATTAATGAGCCGAAAGTTGAGGTGGCATCGTCAACTTCAAAACAGTATTATATATCATGGTTGTCAAGAATAAAGGTTTAAAATCAGTTCGATTTATTTTCGGATTTATTTCCTATTTGGAAATAATTTCGTTTACACTTACAATCCTTTTTCCTGAGTCAACTTATTTCTAAGGCACAAACGCATAATACTTAAATTAGTTTAGATCTGTAAATAGCTTTTTAAGATCGGACTCACGTAATGTAGTATTATGTAGAAAACAAAAATATATTTTCCAAAGTAGACAATTTTCTGGCTTTACCTTATGTTTATTCCTCTGATCGACAAAAAAAAGATAATATTAACCATAAATTATCATTCATTGCCCTAGGCTGCTTTCCAAGGACTTAAAATTAAGTGAAAGCTGTACACAAAGCGTAGTACAAATACTGATGCATAGTAATTGTACTTTTACTACTAATGTATAATTCGACTATTCATCAAATATTAAAAGATAAATATATATTTTGCCAATATATACAGATACATACACATAATGTATACATAATAATTTAATAACATCATTAAAAAGAAACGTTATATTTCAAATTGTTTATTTTTTTTACTGAAATACAATTTACGAAAGTATACCAAAAACGTATTGCAATTGAAAACTTTAACAGAGAATTATTGCTTATGCCTAGCTTGAGCTTGTCCAAAAATATCTTAACTTGTAAAGAAGACATGCAAAATTTCGGCTTAACTATGAAATACTTCCAAGCTCAATTCCGCAGAAAAAAACCTTAAGAATTATTGATTAATGACTGAAAGTTCAAGTGCAACTGATAGGGCCTGCTGATTTTTGTATAAAAGGTTTTGTGTGGTGGTCCAAATCACAGAGTGTTTCAGTATCTCTTACCGAACTTAGGATGACATCGAAAATCGCAATCGCTTTCCTCATTGGCTGCTGTGTCCTCCTGGGACTCTGCCATGCCGAGACCTGGAGCAACAGCAATGCTCAT
>VNJU01004042.1:0-18792 GCA_008042675.1 Drosophila seguyi
AAAAATAAGTTGAGCAAAGTACCGTCAAACTGAATGTAATACCGAGGATCGGGATGGTACTCAAAGTTGAATAGGCGGAATCCGAAAAATAAGTTGAGCAAAGTACCGTCAAACTGAATGTAATACCGAGGATCGGGATGGTACTCAAAGTTGAATAGGCGGAATCCGAAAAATAAGTTGAGCAAAGTACCGTCAAACTGAATGTAATACCGAGGATCGGGATGGTACTCAAAGTTGAATAGGCGGAATCCGAAAAATAAGTTGAGCAAAGTACCGTCAAACTGAATGTAATACCGAGGATCGGGATGGTACTCAAAGTTGAATAGGCGGAATCCGAAAAATAAGTTGAGCAAAGTACCGTCAAACTGAATGTAATACCGAGGATCGGGATGGTACTCAAAGTTGAATAGGCGGAATCCGAAAAATAAGTTGAGCAAAGTACCGTCAAACTGAATGTAATACCGAGGATCGGGATGGTACTCAAAGTTGAATAGGCGGAATCCGAAAAAATAAGTTGAGCAAAGTACCGTCAAACTGAATGTAATATCGAGGATCGGGATGGTACTCAAAGTTGAATAGGCGGAATCCGAAAAAATAAGTTGAGCAAAGTACCGTCAAACTGAATGTAATATCGAGGATCGGGATGGTACTCAAAGTTGAATAGGCGGAATCCGAAAAATAAGTTGAGCAAAGTACCGTCAAACTGAATGTAATACCGAGGATCGGGATGGTACTCAAAGTTGAATAGGCGGAATCCGAAAAATAAGTTGAGCAAAGTACCGTCAAACTGAATGTAATATCGAGGATCGGGATGGTACTCAAAGTTGAATAGGCGGAATCCGAAAAATAAGTTGAGCAAAGTACCGTCAAACTGTAATATTGTGGATCGGGATGGTACTCAAAGTTGAATAGGCGGAATCCGAAAAATATGTTGAGCAAAGTACCGTCAAACTGAATGTAATATAACACAGTGTGAATACACTGTTACCGTAGCTGAAGTTGGATGTAAATGTATGGAATGTATGGACTTAGGAAACGATTATATATATATGTATGTATTTGATTATGTTGACCTGCACATTAGAATGTAGAAATATGATCGTATTTATGTGTGTATGTTTAGATGTGCACAGTTGCAAACAGGAACTGTACAATGCAAAAAATATGGGAACCGACAATTAGAAATTTAGGAACCAACAATTGGAATTTGGGAACGAACGATGTAAAACCTTCTGCCGGCCAATGGAAAAAATCATGAAATTGGATGTGGCGGTCGGCAAATAGCTTACACTTGTAAAAAATGGCGCCGAATAGTTGTAGTACTTAGCTGTGATAAATTATTCCTCGAAGATCCGGCTCGAAGGACCATAAAATGTAGTGCTGGGCTCCGCCTTTCCGGGTAGTCGGTGAAATAAAAGTCGGAGTGTCGAGATCTGTGCTGTTCTTCAGGAACGTTTTTATTACAGCTCAAAAATATGGTGGAATTCAATGTGAAGTGGTCTGGTGTATATACACCAGACATCGACATTTGTCGATAAGAATAGAAACCGAAAAAAAGTGTGGCCAGAGGTCCCTAAAAGGAAAAAGCTCCTCTTGGCTCACAAAGCGGGTGCATTCCCTCTTCCGTTTAGGGACGCCTGGAAATGGCACACGATCTTGGCGTAAACACAGTGCTTCTCAACTTTGTTGGCAGACCGTTACAAGAGGATCCTTTTACCTCACTCGGATGGGTAATCGACCGTGCTGTTGTACACATTCGGTATGTGGGAAGATTGTGGGAAAAAAGGGAGGGTCGTGGGTGCACGTCCAAAGGAATTTAAAGGAATTTACTATGGTTTTTTCCGGTACGAGTCTAGCACCCTTCTTCGATTACACCTCATCCCTTTTTTATTTGAGGATCGTGGGCGAATGTGTGCCCTACGATCGCTCAAGTCCGGGTTCGCTGTCTCGTGTGCATTTACAAATACATCCCGTCCCTTTTTTAGGTAAACGGTCTTGGTGAACGTGCGTCCCAGGATCGATGGGATGCGCCCGGTTCAATTACACCCCTCATCAATTTTTTAGAGATGATTCTTGGTGAACGCATACGTGCAGCCCAGGATCGTGGCGGCGCGGGATCGCTCCCGTCTGCGGCGCTCCTTTTTTCAATTGCACCCCGTACCTTTCTAAAGATCGTGGGTGAACGTGTATTTGCTCGTGGATAAACATGCACGTGCGGGACAGGATCGGTCGGGATCGTGGGAACCCTTGAACACTTGTTACTCAAGTACCCTTTTACATCTCGCGACCCTAATTTATTTCATCTTTATTACCCCCTCTGTTGACAGGTTGACATCTAACCCTAATTAATGGCATTTTTATTGCTCCCTTTTTGACAGCTAACTCATTAATTGCATTTTTATTACCCTTTTCGCCGACATCGAAGGTCCCGAAACCCGGGTAAACATACTACTGCTGGATGCACAAGAAGTGAACGAAATCTTTATTATTCACAAAATCAAAGATTAAAATAAAATAAAACACCGGTTGTTTTTATCAAAAAATAACACAAAACGAGAGCGCAAGAAAAAACACGTTCATTCACTGACCTGTTTTCCAGTTGTCAGGTCCCTTAATGTTGTTGCTTAAACACGGAATGCACTCCATAAGAAAACACTTATGAACTTTTCGAGGGAGTGAGATAGAGAGAGAGGGATCACACTGGCTCTAGAAATTAAGCGCCCTTTTGGCTTGATGGCCGCTTGCAAAACAATTAAGGCACAACTGCTTTTTTCGGATGTAAGCGGTGCGATCCCCTGTCGTCAACTGGAGGAAGCGTGGACATATACGCACTGGATGGTACTCTTTGGAACATAAATCACATCTTTTGGATATCTGAACGATCCTCTTACTGAAGAACTTTAGTATTTGTGGCGCCACGTCGGAGGATGTCAATTTGGACGGATGGAGGCGCATCTTAGGAGGTTGAATAGAATCTATACTCTTTAAAGTTCTAGGGCGCTCCGTCAGGAAAGAATTAAGTTCTAGCCACGTAGGTGATAGATTGCTCCCATAATGAGAGTGTCAGCTTTGGAAGCTTCGTGGAACACACATACACCAGGAGACAATCCCAATTAGCCGTAGGAAGCCCGGACAAATTTAGGGATGTGAGGCAGTTTTTAATTGTATTTTGCAGCTCCTTCAAGGCTGCCGAAGATTCTTGTGCGATGAACCGCATGTTTAATAACTTTTTCGGTTGGCTGTTCACCAGCGCTCGTTTATTTCCGAAACGCTCAGATAGGTTTTTCCAGGCTGAGCGGAAACCATCGTTGGAGAGTGGCGAATTGGAGACTATAGAAGGAGCTTCATTTCTTGGCATTTAAATAGAACAACTTTTCGACAGGGTTTAGCGCAGGATTATCTATATCGACCGGTGTGAAAAGGTCTTGGAAAGTCGGTCAGCGAATATAATCGGCCGAGAAGATTTCCCTATCGCACGGAGGAAGCTGACAGCCAGACTGAAAGGAATTTTGGGGAGCAGGGGATTGGACTTGACCTGCTTTAGACGCGATAGTATCGATCTCTTCCATTAGCTGGACGGAACATCTTGCGTAAATAAAATATGAATACTCATATTTTGCCTTTACAGTAGGCAAGGTGTCCGCCGTGCCCTCTAAGCCAACTGAAATTTGCTCTAAACAAGCTTTGTACTCTTTTTCGACCTTATTCCATAGCGCTCGGACTTGGTCAAGATTAACTTGGCACGTATACTTGGATTGACTGGGTTCTGCTGGATTGCAGAATCTGGACTCGAAGTGACTCAAACGGTCACAGGACATCGTAAATTTATTTAAAATGGAAGAAGTCATTCTGAATCTATTCTTGGGAAATTTACTGTCGTATATATAAATATATATTTCGAATTATTTATGTGTCGAAGATGAATTTGGAATTAAGGAACCAATCTGGAAAAATTGTTGTCGAAGCTTGAATTTGAAATTTAGGAACCATTCGGAATATTATAATTGCGGAGATGTAAAAATTAAAATTATTTTTTGCGGCTTGACTTATACAGTTGACCGCTGCTGTATTTGGCTCAGAACTGTTTTCGGAGATAAGGGAGTGTGTATATGTGAATATGTTTGTGCATTAGCCGTTTTACAATGCAGAATAGCAGAGACAACGGAGACGGAATAAATTTCCAAAAATCGGAGCGTCGACTTGCATTCGATTATGTACATATGTATGTATGTAATTTGGAAAGGGTATATGTTTGCTTTAACTTAGCCTAGCTCAGGATAGAGCAGAGGAAAAAAAAAATATGTTTATGTGTACTTAGTTCAGGATAGAGCAGGGGCGAGTTAATAAAGAATAGCACAAATTAATTTGGCGCCTCTCTGCCGACGTCTTTCGATATATTGATTTGTAGAACTGTGGACTGTAATTGTAGGTCTTTTAATTTAATGTTTTGGAATTATTATTCTTTAGGAAATTTTAATAAATATTTATTGTGCACAATTTGGAATAATATTTGTGGTGTAAATAATTTCAGTTATTAAAACACCCGTGCCGATATATTTGTGCTTCTGTGTATTTATTCAATTTGATTTGAATTGTTGGTGGCGATCGTAGATCAGTGGAGTGGACTGTATCGGACACCTCAGCCGAGGTGGAGAATTACCTAGGTCTGGACTGCTGCTGGGTGTGCGCATCCTTGTCCCCCCGGGTGTCACTTTTTGAGGGCAAGGTAGACCCTACCCATGCCCCACGCCATCTTCCCGTATCGAGGGTACAGGATGACCTCCGCCGCTTTGTTGATCTGGAGGACTGCGCACTGGCTCCCTCTTTGGGTGTCGGGGTCGCAATGTGCAGCACCTTCCACATTGCGATTGGTATGTCGGGGCTTTGGCGATGTAGCAGCTTCAGCGCCCGGTCCCCCTTGGATAGCGATGGGGAAGAGTACCTTTCCCTTCTGTTTAGATGGGATTAATTCCTTGCCTACCACCTCCAGCCTTGCCCCCTCCCACATCGCCAAAATCTGGCTGACCGTTTGCGTCAGCCACTTCCGAGTTGGGTCGTCCATGCACTTTAGGATTTTGACCCCATTTAGCCACCCTGCACCAAGGGAATCATCCTCCATCTATGCAAACAGCGCTTCGACGGGCCTCGCGTGCACCGTTTCCCACAGCTCTTCGGACATCTTGCCTTTTTCGTTATTTCGGTCAATGAGTGCCACGATCAAATGTCGTTTGGTCACCTCACTAACCTTTAGAGCCTTCTGGGATTTCTTCGCCTTAGGTGGAGGCCCTACCTTATTGGGCTCGCGTTGCCGCTTGCTCGCCGGAGCGTCCTTCGTGGCGCTATCAGCGGAGCGTTGCCTTTTGCTGACAAGCATCTCCTCCTCCATCCTTAGATGGAGAGTTTTCGCCAGCCTCGCAGCGAAATAAATTAATTTAATTATTTCGAAAGCTAGATATGGAGAAAATATTGAAAGACAGAAAAACACAATTTTTAAATCGAACGAATTTTTTCAAAAAGAAAAAGTTACTTTAATTTCCTCTATCTCAATGTCTTATCCGCTCGAATTCATATTAATATTTTATTTTAATAAGTTTGTTTATTACCCCTTTTACGTGTTTTCGCCTTTTTATTAAACAATTTGGTCACACTGGTTTCCGAGCGAAATATATAGCCATTTCGCTGGAAACTTTTTGAAATCCAATTTATCTTATCACAGTACCAAGCTTTTAAGTCCACAGGAGCTAGCAATGGGGCCTTATTTCGATAATAGTAGCTAGATTGAAATTTGAAATACAATTCATATAGGTGAGCGAGAATCGATCGTTCTCAAAGTCTAAATTTAAATCATCATACGGATACGTTTCAGAGTTTAAGTACACCTTTAAATTTCTCAAACTATTTGTGACAAATTTATGATTTTCTTTAAATGCGATTAATGCAAATCGAGGACGTTTTTAGAGCTTTCCTTGGCATCTTGTAGGCCTCGTTACGCTCGGGGACTCGCGGAGAACCGCGTGCACGGGCGCAGAGCGCGGAGGCAGGTGGATCGAAGGTGGACTCGGTCCGCCAGAACACTGGCCTCTGGTTCCTCCGAAACGCCCCTCTCTGCAAGCATTTTCCAAGTGTGCTGCCATCCGATTTGTCATATCGGTTGCTCCATCTGCCGCTTCTCTGCCCTCACGAAACCGTCGGCTGCCCGGATGCTGAACATGAGCCGTTGACTATCGCTGCAGAGCCATAGGGCCGCCTTGCCAGTGCAGTCCTTGGTCCACTTCGCACTTGGTGTTTGTGTGTTTCTTCACAAAGGCGAACCATTTAGAGCCAAATTCGGACCTTACAACTGAGAAATTTCTCGCACCCTTTGCACACATCGTGACCCGAAGAGGGTGCCATCGACAAGTTTAGCTGGACAAGGGGAAATCCTTTGTAGTGCGTACGATGTGCTTTCCCGCGAGTTTCTTCAAATACTAAAGGAGTCCCTGACGAGTGCTTACAGTCACCAGCAGCTTCTGTGGCAGTTCATTCCTCCGGGAGCTTCTCACATGGAAGGATTGTGTGGAGCTGGGGTCAAAAGCTTCAAAACATTGTTTTACAAGCCCACAGCCACTCGTAAGTATATATTCGAGGAGCTTTCCACACTTCTGGCCCATTCTAGCCTTCGGGTAATTTTCTTTTTAGTGGACTGCTCCTCGTCACCGTTGAACCCGAAATAAAGGGGGCCACCAAGTCCATAATTAATCGCTGGCAGCACCTTAGGGCTCTTCACCAACAATTTCAGCTGTACTCTACACGAGTTAAGAGCCAGCATAAGAGGAGTTACAGCAAGAGGTACTTTGAACGTGGAAGTGGTGTTGTTGCTGTTCCTGTTTTTGTTGATCTTCGTGGTGGTGGAGTTGGTTGTTGGTGGAACTGATGATGGTTTGTGGAGCTGGCTGAAGGAGCTGATGCTGCAGCGGTTACTGGTGCTGATGCTTGAGCTGGTGCTGGTGCTGCGGCTAGAGATGGTGGTGCATTCTGGTCACTAAATTAAATTTCTTTCAGGAACTGCCTGAATCTATACCTAGCCAAGGACTTCATTTTTCTTTCTCTTCTTTTGTTTTCGTGTAGTGAGGGATGAGAAAAACATATCTTTTAGTTCACATGCTTTCCTCCACCAAAATTATGCTAATTTGGGGTAACATTCGCAAGTTATGTAGCACATTGAATGGTACAGATCCTATCTCACGGCTTATCAGAATTTTTTTTTTTTCGCTGGACGTTGATGCACTACGATCAGTACACTCAAGTGGCCCGTATGACACCAAGTACGTGCTTGTTCGTGTTAGGTGTTAGTAGGCGCGAAAGATGAAAGTATAGAAAAGGAATTCGAGGAAGTACTACTGGCGTGCTGCCAGATTGTTTGCTTGCATGCGTACTAAGTGGGTTAGTATTAATGTTTTTATTTTAGGAAGGCTATCTACGTTTGAAATTATTATGTACAAATCGTTATAATTTGCACATAGGACTCTAAAGGGTTCATGCAGTTGAAAGGACGTTCTACAATGGCGCAGCACTAAGGGAATATAGGATCTAGTATTTCTACTCGGTACGTGAAAGTTAAGCTGACCCAACAAGTCAGCACTTTCCACGTCACCGTGGATAAGGTTATAAATGAAGGTAACGCCAAGCATGGTTCTACGGTTGAATAAGGATGGTAAGTTAATAAGGAGGAGTCTACTAGAATAGGAAGGTAACCTCTGGTTTGCATCCCAGTTTAAGCCGCGTAAAGAAAAGTAAAAAGTTCTTTTGAACCTACTCAATACCTTTACTGTGGACGTCATACCGGGGGCTCCAAACGCAAGATCTATATTCTAAGATAAGACGAACTAAAGAGATATATATAGATTTTGTAACGTACGAGTCATTGATTTCTTTCGACCAACGTTTAATGAATCCAAGTACACCTCTGGCATTATGCACCATGCATGAAATATGATCAATAAAGTTAAGTTTAGGATCCAGGCGGACACCTAAATCATCAAGCCAATTATTCCAAAGAGCAGCAGTTTAGCGGGTATGTCGCCAGCTTGGGAGCGAATCGAGAGAATGTCATAATTTTGAATTTAAAGCCGTTTAAGCTTAATAAGTTAATACTCCACCATTTTTGAAAATAATTAAGATCGGTCTGTAAATCAGACTAGACTACCGGCGTTTTGCCAGATTGTTTGCTTTTTTATTAATGTTTTTGTCTTAGGATGGCTATCTTTGTTTGACGTTATTATGGTCAAGTCGTTATAATTTGCACATAAGACTCTAAAGGGTTAAAGCAATTCCAAATACGATCTAAGTGGCGTATTCAAAAGTTGGTCAACAGGTCAGCAGCAGTATTGGGGAAGGATATAGGAACAGGTCAACACGGGAAGAATATTCACGATTACCCCTCTTCAAAGTAGGTCAACAGGCCTCACAGCACTTACCTCACCTCGCTTAACAAGGCGACTATTACATTTTTTACATGTTTAGACCTGCTTTTCCTCTTTTCCCTACCTAAACACACTGGCACGTATCACTGACCCACAAGACGGTAACCACAAGTCGAAGAGGCACATCTCGGCCAGGCACAAACAAGATTCCCCATTTCTAAAGACACTAGCACAAACAAGTTAGGCCTAGATACCCACCCTTCCCACAAAAAATTCACACGCCTAACAACCGGCATGATGCGCATGAACACAGACACCTTGTCCCTTGAACCCCAACAAATTCACACGCCTAACAATAGAAATAATCGTAATAATTGATGTTGTTGATGATGATGATGATAAAGTATGTTTGTTGTTGAAAAAGACGGATGTTAAAGTCGATGAAGTCGGTTTGTTATCGATAAAGACGTATGATGTTGTTGATGATTTAAAATGTTTTTGTATTTTGTTAAAATTGTTGGGATTCTTAGTCTAGACCCTATAGAATCATGTCGTCGCTCGAACGGAGTTGCCTTAAACGGCTACTCCACCTTGGATCCCAAAGGAAAGGCAGACTGATCCGTGGCAGTAGGTTCGTTGTATTCTGAAAGAATTATCGTTATAACAATTGGGTTCCTCTTAACTCTAAGGCTCACCGCAGTGTGTCCTCCAAACTCTCGCACGACAATAAGATAACGCTAAATTTTCCCGGCTAATTTACAACATTTCGATGGCGAAAAACAGTGTGCCTGCACACATTTAACATACAAATCCTATCACATTCGGACTAGTTCACAGAACAAGTTCATCACAAAAAAAATACTGACTACAACTATCGATTACATTATTCGATCCGCGACATCCCCGACCCCGTGAAGAACCGCTTCACTCAAATCCAAAACTGCAAGTTTAGAGACGGGTCGAATCATTGTCCTCGATAGGTCATTGTCGTTCACGCGAATCCTCGCGCGTCTGACGACTCCATCAGCTCCGCTGTAGACCTCCTCTCGTCGGGGCAAGGCAGGAAACGAAGACTATATCACCCTGCTGGATGGGCTCCGTTCTTCGGCACCACTGCTCGCGGCGAACAAGCGTAGGCAGGTACTCCAGGACCCACCTCCTCCAGAAACGGTCTCGCAGCAGACGAGCAATTCTCCATTGCTTCCTCGTAGCACCCTCCTTGGGCAGCTCCGCATCCAATCCAGGCGTATCCGGCAGATTGGCCACTCCCTTGAGAAGGTCATTCGGCGTCAACGGCGCCTCCTGGTCCGCATCCACAGGCAAATGGGTAAGCGGACGCGAATTCACAATATTCTCCGCCCCAATCAGGAAACTCTCCAATACATAGTCCCTCGGCGCAACTTCCTTCAGGGTATGACGCAGTACTCTCTTGACGCACTGCACCATGCGCTCCCATACTCCGCCCTCAGACGGGTTCACTGGGCAATTGAAAACCCATTCTATGCCTTTGCTTGACAACTCACTCTGTATCTGTTGCATCTCGAAAACGTCACCAAAGCGTCTGGCTTCCCTGTCAGCTCCCACGAAGTTCTTGCCGTTGTCGCTGCGTAGTCTATGTACTGGCCCTCTACGGCAGATGAAGTTCCTGATGGTAATTATGCAGGAATCCGTCGACAGGTCATGCGCCAGCTCCAGATGAATCGCCCTTGTCATCAAGCACGTGAACAAGGCGACCCACCGCTTCTCCTGGTGACGAGACACAGTCATCAATAGTGGCCCAAAGTAGTCCAATCCGGTGTATTTGAATGGCCATCCACCCGCATCCAGTCTGTCTTCCGGATGGTGTCCCATTATCGGCGGCGTCGGCCGCGCTCGCTACAACTTGCACTCGTTGCACGATGAGATCACTCTCCGCATCACACGCCTCATCTTCGTGACCCAGAATCAGCATCCACGTTTTGATGCTTCATCCCGACGTGGAAATGTCGCACAATCAGCTCTGTCAGACTGTGCCTGTGTGACAGTATCACGGGCCTCCTCGCACTGTACGGCATGCACAGTGCGGCATCAATTCTGCCGTAAGCTCGCAGAATCCCGTTCTCGTCCAGTTAGGGCACCAGCCCTCAAATGTCGCTCGAGCTAGCGACGTCATGTCCAGTTTCCACCGACCTCATCTCGTCGGGAAACGACTCCAACTGGTCCTGTCTGACCAACAGATTCTCCGCAGCCTTACATTCTGCTGAAGTAAGGCCGTGTTCCTCGAGCTCGCTTCTCTGTTTGCGGCACCAGCGCGCAAACCGTAGGACCCACGCTGTGATCCTCACCATGCGATTGAAGCTCGAGTACCTCTGAAACGGGAGAACAAAGTCGTTTGCCGCAACTAACGCAAACTCACGGGGCATCTCTTCATCATCAGGGGCATCTGGGACTCGTTCAGATCCTTCCTCAGGCATCGGCCAGCTGGCTGCTGGCTGCCTCAAGAATGCAGGTCCTCTTAGCCACCTTGAGTCCTGGCTAAGGTCGACTGCTTTCTGATCCGAATCCCGAAACTTCACAGTCTTCCCGTAATGTGCAGCGCTCGGCGAGCATGCTGCTCCAAACGTCATCACGTTCATCTCACAGCTCTGTGGTAGCACAACGTGGTCGTCCTTCCAGAGTAATCCCGTCTGGTAGCGACGCCCCACTCTCACCGTGGTGTCTTCGAGCATCCTTTGTGCCCGCACATCGTCGCTGCATGCGACCAGTGGCGCGAGCTTCACTCCAAAGTTCTCCATTCGTTCCATCGCGTCATCCACTGACACGGCATGTAGGCAGGTCCTCGGTGATGGCGTAGTCGATTGCCCTCTTACTGGCCCGAACACAACCCAACCCAGCTCGGTTGCGACCGCGTACGGTCCCTCTCTAGCGAACCGCCTCGTTCTAAGTGGCATTCCGAGATGTCCGTGATCCAGGCCGATGAGCAGCTTCGGCACCACGTTGTTGTAGGGCTTTATCGGCAGACGCGCATCCTTATGCACGCCCTGGACATCTCGTCGACTCAATGTCTGCATCGGCAGACTCAGTCTCGATACGGCATACACGTTTCTCAATGCGTGGCGAGTGGGCTTCCCAACTCCACTTATCTTCAGACTCACCACGTTGGTAGGCTCCCTGGTTGCCCTACCTCCAAACCATTGAACATTTAGCTGACGACGCTCTCCTTCCAATCCAAGATCCCTTCGGAGCTTGTCATCAATCATGGTGACGGAGGATCCTTCATCTAAGAGCGCCTACGTGTCCACTTTCCGCCCGGCTCCGTACAGCGTAGTTCTGGAAACTGCTCGCTGCTGGTTTCCTTCTTGGTCCCTGTGACCATCTCGTTGCAAAGGCAGCCTGGGCGGGCTGCGCCTGGAAACTGCTGGCTGCTGGTTTCCACCGTGGCGTCTAGAACCACCTCGCTGCTGCGGCCTTCGCTCCTCGTCCGCGCCATGAAGCAGACGGTGATGCATCCTCCGGCATCCATTGATCTGGCACTCACCTTGCATATAGGAGGATCTCGCCGTGTGCCCGCTTCGTAGGCATGTGAAGCAGAGCAGAACAACCTCCATGACGATCATCCTGTTCGTCTTCGTACTGGTCGACGCTGGCATGCAGAACTCGACGCCTCGGTTCCCTTCCCTCGACGTTCAAAACCGTGCACACGATGTTGGCGTACTCCTGTAGCCACGCGCTGAAGTGGACTACAGTGGGAAAGGGCATAATCGTTGCAGCATGCCTGGCCCACTCCACTCGCCTGCTCGTAGGAAGCTTGGCCACAAGCTCCTCCATGAGGGTGGGATTGCCCAGGTGCTGCTTCGCCTTCGCTGACTGCAAGAAGGCTGCGAGGTTACTCACACGGGTAGCGAAGGGAATTATCTTCGCCAGATTGTGCTCCGAGATCGGCTGCACCTCTCGCACGCTGTTGAGCTGGCTGCGTAGAAGCTGCTCCGGTCGGCCGAACCTAAAACGCAGCTGCTCCATCACGGCGCCAACATTCGAAGGATGTATTAGCAGCGCCTTCACTGTCTCACGGGCTTCATCCTTCAGCGCCTTTAACAACCTCTGGTTGTTCTCCAGATCCGTGCAATTGTACGCTCGGGTCGTCTCCGCAAACGCACAATTAAAGAGCGGCCACTCCTCAGGTTGCCCTCCAAATACAGGCAAGTCCGAAAGCTTCCTTGGCCCATATGCTCCTTGGATTCCGTTAGAAGTAAGATCCAGCGAATGGCGATGCTGTTGCCATGCTGCGGATGCTCACGCCCGGTGGCACGAATCCATGCGCTGGCTGCGCAGTGCCTGTTGCACACAGTGGCTGCACAAAATGGTTGCTCGTCGTTAGCAATGGCGGTCCACTCCAAGATGGCGGCAGCGTGCAGGCCGCACCGCTTGCACCGGCACCGTTATAGGGGACCAGCCCGACCCCGTTAGGTGAGGCCTCTCCATTTGTCGATGATGGCGGGCCGCTCCAAGATGGCGGCTGCCCCGACGCTCCACTGTTGGCGCCAACTGCGCTTGGGCCAACTGCGATTGGCGCGCAATTGGCGGTGCTTGCTCGGACCTGGTCCAGCTCCTTCTCCAACGCTGCGATCTTCGCCATGAGATCCAACGTGAGGGACTGGTTCATCTCAGCCGCTGAGCTCGCGGCTGTGGCGGCAGTACTTCTCGGTCGGGGTACCAACGACCGCTGCCGTGGTGTTCACCCGCTGCCGCGTTCCTGAACCACTACCCGCTGGCTGCTGATCTGCTCTCGGTGTTATGGGGGTGGCTTCCCCACCGTTCAGCCGGGCATTCTTCCTGGGGGAATGCGGCATTTTTCCCAGCTCCAATATGGCGGCGCCTATGTGCTCCAAAATGGCGTCTCCGACGCCTTGTGGCTGCTGACTCCCACCCTTATGTGAATTATACTAATCTAGTCTGAGCACCTGAATTTTCATTGATGTCTTTGCAAGTTGCAAACGTTAATGGAAAATGCACGTTTGAAAGACCACATGCCTATTTCGGAATGGGATGAATGCAGCTTCTGACTTTTACCCTCCAGCCTTTTTAGTTTAGGAAAGTTGGTGAGCGCGTCCCTTCGTGCACACACGAATGACCCTTTTTTATAACCGGTAAAAATCTCGGCTGACGGTGACCTTTTCATCCCTTTCTTTTCATTGCATTGTGTGATCGCAGGCGTGAACATGCTTTTTTTGACCTGATCGCACGTGAATGGATCAAACGCGTTGCGATATCGCTTCGTCGCATTCGCACTCGTAGCCGTATCGAGTGCCTCTTCGTGGCGGTACCGCTTCCTCACAAGTTTCTCACGTGTCCTCACACCATTCAATCAGTGACCCTAATTAATTGTTATTTCCTTACCCTTTTAAGAGGGTGACATATGTTAAATAGCCCCAATTTATCTAATTAATTACCATATCAATACGCGGCACATGAAAGGTGGCCAAGTTGTTAAACTTTTTGTTAGTCTAGCCCTCTTGTTATCACTACATTTAGAGCTCTGTATTTGTTCGTCTCAAAGCCTAGCTTGATATTTCAATTTTCAATTTTCAAATTTCAATTGAGTATCCCCCTAGAATTTCTGTCTCTGCTGTTTTATAATGTCATATTGTTAGATTTAAGCTCCATCACCACATATGATTCGTTTATATTCTTTATTGTATAATATAGCATTACTAATTTTTAATGTTCTTATTTCATATCCTCCAGATCTAAACATGTGCATGCTATCACTGTAAATAAACAATTTTTATATCCCTCAAATGTTATTTTCTCTAGACAATTACATTTTATTCCCTTATTTTTTTGTATACACTTCTGAGGTTAACTAACACAATTTCAGATTTGTATGCATACATCTTCGATCGTAAGCCAACAAACTCCGTCATTAGCATCCTATTCAACTCATCTTCAAGGAAATCTAACCGCTTCTTGTTAGACTGTTTAAAATTATATCACCTTTCTAATTCTAATTAACATAATTTCTAATGTCTGCATATTTTATTTTTATTGAATAAGTTAATGTATCACTATCCATATAGTTTAGTTTTAGTGCGAATAATTAAAATAGTAGATTTTCCATTTAGATAATTATAAAACAACGAAACCTAAGTACAGCGGTTTTTTACAAACATTACGCAGTTTCTTCAACTGAATTGCATAGATTTGTCACTACCTACTAATAAGATCCATTGCACCTAATTGTGGGCGTCCGCCGTGGGGGCCAATGGGTGGGGCTTCCCATTTTTTAACTAGACGAACGTCACCGTGCTTTTCTGATGATATTGCTTAGCAGTCTGAAAAAGTCTTTTTCAAAAGTATTTTTAGACCTGGTCCTATTCTCTGTGTTAATATATAGCTTGGACGTTAATGCACTACGATCAGTACACTCAATTGGCCCGTAAGACACAAAGCACGTGCTTGTTTGTGTTAGCTGTTAGTAGGCGCGAAAGATGAAAATATAGAAAAGGACGTGCTGGCGTGCTGCCAGATTGTTTACTTGCATGCGTACTAAGTGGGTAAGTATTAATGTTTTTAGTTTAGGAAGGCTATCTACGTTTCAAATTATTACGTACAAATCGTTATATTTAGCACATAAGAATCTAAGGGTTTCAAGCAATTGATAGGACGGAATATAGGAACAAGTATTTCTACTCGGTACGTGAAAGTTAAGCTGACCCATCAAGTCAGCACTTTCCACGTCACCGTGGATAAGGTTATAATCAATAAGGTTATAAGCAATCATATAAATAAAGGTAATGTCAAGCATGGTTCAACGGTTAGATAAAGATGGTAAGCTAATAAGGTGGAGTCTACTAGAATAGGACGGTAACCTCTGGTTTGCATCCCAGTTTAAGCCGCGTAAAGCGAAAAGTAAAAAGTTCTTTTGAACCGACTCGATGCGTTTACTGTGGACTGTGGGTTCCGAACGCAAGATCCATATTCTATGATAGGACAACCTAAAGAAATATAGAATAGAATAGAATATAGAATTCTTTTAACCAACGTTTAATGAATCCAAGCACACCTTTGGCTTTATTCACCATGCATGAAATATGATCAATAAAGTCAAGTTTAGGATCCAGACGGACACCTAAATCGTCAACTAAAGCAATTCTTTTCAAAGAGCAGCAGTTCAGCGTGCAAGTTGCAAGCTTGGCAGTGACACAAGAGAATGTCATATTGAATGTCGTCCGCGTACATAAGTACTCTGGAGTTATTCAGGACATTGGGCAAGTCGCTAATAAATAACGTAAACAAAATGGGACCTAAATGGCTCCCTTGCAGGACGCCAGAAGTAACCTGAGAACATTAGAGCAGGTGTTTTTGTGGAGGACTTCTTGCGTCCTTCCATTCAGATAACTTGAGATCCATTTAAGCAGAAAACTCGAAATCCCATTAGAGCGAGTTTCCGAACGAGGAGAGAATTGTTAGCTGAGTCGAGTGCTTTACTGAAATCAGCATAGATTACGTCTGTCTGAATGTTGCTATGGAAGCCCTTTATTTTGAAGAAAGTGAGCTCCAAAAGATTAGTTGTCGTTGATCTTCGCTTTATAAATCCAAGTTGACATGAAAAAATTATTGATTTATATAGGTGGTGCAAATGAGCAGTAATGATTTTTTCGAAAAGTTTTGCGATGACCGACAACTTAGAGATCCCTCTATAGTTATTGGCAACTGATTTGCTGCCTTTTTTGTGGGGATGAGTAACAAATTATTCCTTCCTAATAAGGGGAAAGTGGGAGGTCTCTAAGGATAAGGTAAACAATTTTAGAAGGGGATTGCACAGGGCGTCAGCACAATACCTAAGCACACAGCCAGGTATTCCGTCGGGACCAGGCGAATAAACGGGCTTTACACGGTGAAGATCTGAAAGAATAGAGCTTTCGTTTAAATTAGGAGTGAAAATTAAGTTTGACTTGGGCATGATGCTAGAATAAGTCCTATTTAAGTCAATTGAATTAGAGTAAGTAGTTTGAAAAAAACAGAGCAATCATAACGGCAATCGCCTGATTATTTTGACGGTAGTATTTTCAAAGGAAAGCGAGGAAGGATGAGTAATTGGCTTACGTTTAGTGTTAACAAAAGTATAAAACTGGTTTGGGTCCTCTGAAAACTGGGCCATACAACGAGTCAAATAATGTTTGTAACACTGCGCGTTCAGCACGGTAAATCTCGACCGAGCAGATAAATAAGAAGATAGGACAGATTGAGAACCGTTACGTTTATATTTAGAATACAGATGAGATTTCTTGTTTTTAAGGCGACTCAACTCTTTAGTAAACGAAGCAGGCTTATTCGAGGTTGACGGATAGTATAACGGAACACATTCAGGAAATAATGAATTCATGGCACTGTAAAAAATATCCACGGCTTCAGCCATGTCAGTGCACCTGTATAGATCGGACCAATTAATATAAGATATAAAGTTATTTAGCCGTTTGAAGTCCGTCTTGCAAAAGCAAAAGTCCCTATCCGAAAGTCGATTGGAAACCATCTGAATTGCGGAAAGATGTTTCCAATAAATAGGATGTTCCGACATAGGAGGAATGTAGGAACAAGTAATATAAATAGAGCTACCATTGACTGATAGCTTTACACAAAGGAATTAAACATCTTTGAACTCCTCGAAAGTAATTAATTCATACGTGGACTGGAGTCAACCGCTATGACCTCCACCACGTCTGATAGGCCGATTCAGCCGACATATCGTGAACACATCTGGAAAAACTTCGGAGCTCAAAATCTCCGGCTTTAACCAGGTTTTTGTAAACACAAAACCTGGGACACAAACGAAAGACTATCAGAATACAATTTGGGAAGCTTACTACGTAAACCTGAAGCACTCTGATACGAAATAGAGAGGGAATTTGTTAGTTTTTTGGAGCTACTGACGTAAAGGGCGCAATGGTCTAGTCGGGCCTGGGAAGACTTATTCCTACAGGCCGCCGTTTCTCTTTCTTAGCTTCATACTCCTTTGACAAACACATACTCTGGTTAGAAATTGCTTTATTTTAAAATTTTAATTTTCCACCTTTATTTTGTTAATTTCGGCTTCAGTTTTGCATTGGATAAAGGCAATTACATCTTCCGATTTCTGAGAAGGGGAGAACCACGAAACAAAATCTTTTTTTGTAGGTGGGACAGCAATAAGGGCTGCATTGCCAATATCGGCCGGTAGTCCGGGCCTGACACCCTGGGCAGGTAAATTAACGGGGCTCTGAGGGGTCAATATTTGAGACTCCCTAGATGACAATACGGAAATCACCGGGGGCATCTTGGGTATCTTTATTCGAATGAATTAAGTGTGCTGATATTGGGCTCAGCTAACCCGCACATACAATGCTTATATCTACGTATTTTAATTTCGTTTATACATATACATATGTATGTAGAAGGCATGCATATGTTATATGTAGCTTGATCACTTGAGCTGCAAAGTGCATGCTCAGCATTCCCACGCTCCGCGATCGGCTTATGTATAAGCGTTAGATCGTATTTCAAGAGCTGGAGTGTTTGTGCTCTTTTGGCGTAGTTTATTCTTATTATTTATTTTGGCAAAGTGTCACAATGTATGTACTCTACATATACGAAGGGTAGATAGACTACACTGCAGACCAGTTGCGGTTTTTTTGCTCCTAGGAGAATCGTTTAATAGCTTTAGGCTATTAAATTGAGTGTCTAGCGCCAAGAACATCTTGAGACTTACGAAAACTCAATAATACGTCTTTAAAACTGTTTTTCGTTTGCCGCATGAAAGACATCATTTCTCTTTCCACCTCGCGACAGGCCTCACCGCAGTAACGTAGACCGATGTTTTTTCTTACACCGTCTACTGTACGAGCCCCACCTCAGAACCATCTCTCTAGTTCTCCAGTACCGGAAAAGGTTGGTTGTAAGCTGTCGTATATATTATTGAGGTTTTGTATCGTAAAAGATTTTTTGGATGGAATGTATGATATTGCTATGGAACATTTAGGTTTGGAATGAATTGTCACTGCTATAGTGACAAAATTATTTTTTTATATTCTTAGACGTTGATGCACTACGATTAGTCACTCAAGTGGCCCGTATGACATCAAGCACGTGCTTGTTCGTGTTAGGTGTTAGTAGGCGCGAAAGATGAAAGTATAGAAAAGGAATTCGAGGAATTTGTTTGGATTGTTTGTTTGCATGCGTACTAAGTGGGTTAGTATTAATGTTTTTAGTTTAGGAAGGCTATCTACGTTTGAAATTATTATGTAAAAATCGTTATAATTTGCACATAAGACTGTAAAGAGTTCATGCAATTGAAAGGACGTTCTACAATGGCGCAGCACTAAGGGAATATAGGATCGAGTATATCTACTCGGTACGTGAAAGTTAAGCTGACCCA
>VNJU01004056.1:0-25268 GCA_008042675.1 Drosophila seguyi
CTTTGCTACCATAAAATTATTAATCATTTAAGCGGTCCCATTGGGGTGCGGGGGTGTCAGGGGTTCATATCACGTCGAGTCATAAATTGGTTGAATTAGAACATTATAATTTTTATTTAAAACCTAACAGAAAAATATTACCCATATTCATACGGGAAATTTTGGAATAAATATTGATACGAATTAAAACTTAGCATAAGGACATATAAAACATTAAAATATAAAATATAAAATATAAAATATGTAAAAAGAATATAATATCAGTTTAGTATAACATTAAATGGCCAAAATTATTGCTTGGATAAAAATATAAATTTGCATACGGCTAACTGCGAAGAGTTTAATAAAACAATAATATAAATAGACAAGAATTATTTTTAACGTTATTTTTCTCTATTTTTTTAGAGTAAAGGCGAATCAGATTTTCTCGGCAAAAAGGTTAACCAAAATTAGAGGAACACAAAATACATTTTTTTATTATTAAATATTTTTCTCTTTCGATTTTTATAACCTTTGGACTCTCATTCTTTTCTTTCTTATTTGTTTCGGACCTTTAAATAATTTAAACTTGTCACAGAACCATTTTTGTTTTAGCAATTTTTCATATTTAGAACTCACTTGTTCACCAACATGTTGTGGAGGTCCTCCCCGAAGAAAGCGCTTTCCTGAGAAAAACCTTAAAATTTTAAAATAAAAGACAAAAAACTCGAGTCACAGGGCAGAAAATCACTCAGAATTTACACAAATATTAGAACCACTCAATTTTGCCTTTTGCCTTCCGTTCATCATTTTCGCTCACAAAAAAAAATTTTTTTTTTCATTCGCATGACGATAAGTTAATCACACCAATGCGCAAGGAAACATAAAACTAACGCTTAACTAAAAAAATGTATATAATTTCCTCGTGGCTTCTTAATTTTCCTCCTTGGATTTTTCACGATTTAATATTACGTAACACATTTTTTTTTTTCTCGCCATGCATTGCTAATTTATTTTTCCCATTTGCAGTCTTTTTTCTCTGGGATTTTGGGCACTAAAAAGGGCGAACTTTCAGGCAAAGGCACACTAGTAATTTCCTTTTCACTTATTTAAGAAAAAAAAAAAATGATAGTGAATTCACTGCCCTGCCGCGATTTATATATTTTTTAAAACTGCCTTTTTCGGCGACGTTGAAGCACGCCCCTAAAGGCGGCTGCGCGACGACTGCGGGACGCCAAAAAAACTCAAGCTGGAGCGGCGATCGGCTGAGCTTTTGCTGCCTAGTTTCGGCGGTTCCAGGGCGCACTTCGGGTCTTCTTCTCATTTGCCAAACTCCACTCAACTTATGCGTTTAATTATTTTTCAGCAATAAATTCCTAATAACACAAACTTTACTGAATTGCATGTCCACAAAAACCCCAGTTGCATGAACTTACCAGCAAGGCCTTAGCGCTACGCTGGGTGTATAAAAGTCTTCTTTTCCGGTCTCTGGCTACGGGCTGATAGGGCTCGCACTTGTAAAGACAAGTAAAATTTGGGAATATTTTTTTCCCAGCACAACCTCACCCTCTGACGAAACGATTAGAAAAGAAAGATCTAGACGCCCAAAAAGTGGCGGTAACCCCTAGGAACATGGGAGATAGAGCCAGGGAAAGTTGACAGAAAGGTCTGTTACTCTCCTTGCTGCTTTCCTTTTGCCCCAATCCCGTTCGCAGAGCGACTCCTAGATGGCGCTAACATCAGTCTACATATATCTGACTTCAAGCGTTACAACGAATGCACTCAAAATTTTCGGTTATTTGAGTACAACAAGCCTGAGTCGCAATTCGGCGTTCCAAAACGGTTTCAACAAAGTGAATTGGGGAGCGTTGTTTTGAGCGTTGAAATTAGTGAAATTTAAACCAAAGCGTAATGGATAGAATGAGTGAATGCAGATTAAATGTTTCGCGTACTCGGATAAAATTTTGGCATTCTCGTCCATGCTTTGTAGCGCTTGCTCGAAGAAGATACTTCGTTAGCGCCATCTGTCGGTCGTTTGAATTATAAGGCGCTGCATTGCCACTAGTGCGAGTTAGGGTAGAGGAGGCATAGACGAATAGATGCGAGAGAGTAACAGTGGCTCATGTCAACTGTCTCCATTTCACCCACTTTCACATAAAGCCTTACCGCCACTTTTTCGGCGTCATAGCTGCACACTCCATTTTGGCAGCCTCCGAAAAAGGTTGGATTTTTTTTAACTACGTCTGAGTCCGTGTATTTATTCAAAAGTATACTCGCGAATTCATACAAAGTGTCCAAGGAAGTATTTTTCTTCGAATCAGAGCCGAGCGAGGTGAGTACACGTAGAGCGAACGCCTGGGCAGTTGGCTTCATTATTTGGGGATTTTGTAGGCAGCCGCTTGTACTGTCCCGAGGCCCCAAAGGAGAGGGGCAAGCAAAACCTGAGGGCAATGACACAGACGCAGCCGATCTTCAGGGAAGCAGCAAATAGCGGGAGAGCTGGCTCACGACGTGACCACTTCCACTCCGCGTCGCAAAGCGACGGTGCCGACCAGGGAGTACATTTTAACCCCTAATCCGAACCCGATACAAGTCGACGCGTCGGCATAAGCCAGTAAACCGGGAGCGAGCTAATTAGTAGTCCGAATAGGACTGAAGCTTTTAGGCTTCGGCCGGAGAGCGCAAATTTTTCGGCTGTTCCGAGCTGTAGTCGCCGCTGCGATCCATCCGCTCCCATAGCGAACCAGCGAAAAAAGCATTGGCTAAAGACGCGAAACTAATGTGATTCCCCGCTCGCCGGGAAAATTGGCCACGAAGGAAGGCAAGATTTAGCAGAAAAAATATATTTAAAAAAATGTCTTAAAAATGAAGGTTAGGTTAAAATTTAAATAAGAACGGACGGTTGTGCGGCAAGTCCAATGAGGATTATTAATTTTTTTTTTTTTTTTTTTTTTTTTGTGTGAGGAAAGCGCTTTCATCGGTGGATGTGGAGAGTATGATGAGTGTTTTGAACACATAAAATCATGAGTGCCATATAAGTTCGATTTATTTTTGTAAAACCAATCGAAACAATTTGCTAATAAATAGAGAGAAAAGTAAAATCTAGCATAAACGAAAGGGAAAAAGAGACCGAGAGAAGAGAGCATAAATTAAGCTCATGTTGGTCGATTTTGAAAGCTTTTATGTTTGTTTTTTCTTGCCTCAAGTATTGAAATGCATAATGCATTTTTTTTATAACGTCAATATTTCGTGAGGAAATTTAGAAAATAACTAATGAATTTTGATTTTGTTTCGATTTGCTGTCGCCTTCCATTTTGCCCTTTAGTTAAATTGTCCAAAAAAAAATTTCATTTTAAGTATTGGTATGGCCGTTAATGTTATATTTTAGTTACGCTTTTAATCACTATATTATATTGTTCGCTGTCTATATTTATTTTATGTATACATTACAGTTTAAGACATGGTTTTATTTTCTTTTTGTTTTTAATAAAATTGTATAATGTTCTAGAAAATTTTAAAAGTGGCCGCAGCTAGCTTTGCTTTGTGATGTAGGGTAGCATTTGCACGAGGGGTCGCTCAGCTAACAAGCGCTGAGGGTATAAGCGACCAATGGTAGGGTGGGCAAAGAAAAGCCTCCATAACATCTCAGGAGGTGAGGAAGGGAATCAGCCAAGATGAAACATACTTCTCCTTTTAGCATTTATACATTTGTGTTGTGTGATACTCTACCCCGGTTAAAGCTTGTTATTGTTGCACGCAAATATCTTTTGTTCTAATTACGTATAGGCATCCCAAGATCTGAGCAAGACCATCACCCCCGTAGCCGACGAGCCGAAGCCGGAACATTATCTTGCGTGCGCTCAGATTTCGAGTCAACATCTTGCCTGTTGTATTGTTTTCACTGTAGCGGTTCGTTACAGCTTGCAGAGCAGAAACAGCAGTGCAGCAAGTTTAATATAATAATTTCCATGTCTTTATATTTTTCTGTTGGAAAGCAAAACAAAAACGAAAAAACAAACACGCAATAATTTTGACGTCGCCAATGCGGCGCACAACTAACCGAGTACTCGGTCGCGAAACTGCTTCGCCGTTCGGATACGGTAAATTTTCTACTCATGCCCTTACCACATTTGCCAAATCCGTTTTAGTAGTAGTAGTAACATTGACCATTGACCATTGACTGAACTCAACATCGTTGCAGTTCTCAAAAGTTTTTAACACAGACGCGGGACTGAAGTCAACCTCTATGAGAACACCACCTCCACGTCTGATTGGCCGATCCAGCCGATATATCGTGAACCCAGCTGGAAAAACTTCGGTGCTCCGAATCTCCGCCCTTAACCAGATTTCTGTAAACACCATTTTTTGAGTCTATTTGAATTATTGGATCGGTTTTTTTTTAATTTTTAAAATTAACGGAGTAATTCATTTTTTTATTAAGAACCGTTACGTAAAAGATTATTTGAAATTAAAAAACCAAAAAGATAGATAGATAGGGTATTGGTGGCAGTTGCGGACACCCTTTCCTTTTTCTCTTGTATCTATTTATTATGCGGACATGTGCATATGGAATGGAAAGCTAGAAACCTTAGCTAACTAGTTTTAATTTAATTATCTATCACTGAAAAAATTTGTTTAAGTTTTTGTACAATAGTCAATGTGGTCAATTTAAAAAAAAAGGGGGGGGGGGGGCTTGTGGTCACCTTTGTAGAATGTGCTAAAATCAGAAAAGTATCAAGTTCAACTCAATCGAATAAAGAAAATATGGAAGTTTATTAATATTTAAAGGCAATCAATGGCAAACAAAAAATGTGAGCGGCATCATTCCCCATCAAAAGCACAATGTGAAGTAGCTGACACGCATGTCAGCACACTTCAGGTGCACTGGCCGATCGTATTCAATGCAGTAAACGGAGTTGGAGGCGGTCAATTTTTTTGCCAACATCTTTAGGCAATTGATGCTTCTTGGAAGGCTTAGACAATTTGGCACGTTTTGACGGTGTTTTGGCTGGCGTTGATGTGCGACCTCGCTTCAATGGTTTTTCGGCTGCCGTTGCCTTGACAATTCCATGGCAAGCTTTTTGAGTATCCAAATCCTTAGTCGCCGTAGCCGCTTTTTTCTCTCCTCGCTCGTCAGCCTTCTGCTTAAAGGCTGCTAAAACTTCCGGTGAAGTTAAAACAGAGCTGCGCAACGGACCAACCTCATCCAAAATTGTCAGACTGCTCTGAGCTGTTGGACGAGAAGTGGAAGAAGGAGACGGTGGCCAAAAGCCGGATCAAGCGGTACCACGATGCAGTGCTGCTCTTTCTCGCCTAATTTATTTGCGTTGGCAGCTTCAACCTCATTGTTGTCAACAGCTTGAACATAATCACCATCACTAAAAATGTCTGGATCGTATGGCGCGATTCCTGTTGCCCGAAAAGCAGCCTTTATAGTCTTCGACGTCAACGCAATATCAAGTGTTTTGCTGATTAATCCAGCGAGGTGACGTATTTCCAAGGTCTGAAACGAAGCAAAGGAATAAAATGTTACAATTTTATATGAATTTTATGTTTTTCCATGCTTGACTTTAAGGGAATTGAATGCGGAAGATTCATCAACCCACCTTATTTGCATTGTTCTTTTGCCAGGGTGCGCATTGCGACTTGTAGTAGGCTTTGACTAGACCGAACACAGACACATCCAAAGGCTGTAGTCGATGGCTGCAGTGCGGCGGAAATGAGAGAATGTGCACAACTTTCTTCACCGCCATATCAAGTGCTTCGACGACATACGGCTATCATGAATGTCGAGAAGCAGCAAAAGTGGATTTTCTGGCGTCGGCCTAGCAAACATAATAAATTGGTTCATGTATCGAACGAATTCTGGCTACCCTGATCATTGGCTAAACCGGCATCAGAGGCATTGACGAGGAAGCAACTTTTTTTTAGGAAACAAGAAAAACGGTGGCAAACTAATTCCACTTGCGTTGACTGTCAACGCCATGGTGATCATGGTGCCTCGTTTAGCGCCCTTCAGCTTGCCAACACGCTTCATGCCCTTCAAGGTAATCACTTTGCCAATTTTAGTTGGAACGGATGAAAATCCGGTTTCGTCCATATTGAAAAGGCGCGCGGCCGGAAAATGATGCTCATCGTTGGCCTTGCAGAGAGCTTCAACGCGATTCAACGAAGTTTGCTCTGGGGTACGCAATGTAAGTTTAGGATGCCGGCGCATGAATGCTTTGTACCATTCCCTAGCAGCCATCTGATCAGCGTTCCAATTGTCGGGAAAATCGACACCGAGCTTCATAGCAAACTGATGTGCTCACTCCAGCCACTCGTTTATAATGATAAAAAAAATTCAAATAATTAATCAAAACTTTTCAGCGCTACCTGAAGGAAGTGGAAAAACCTCAATTTACCTGATTCGATGGCACACGCACAAAATCCAACAAATCACCTTCGCAAACTTCAATGTCATCGAACTGATATTTCACTTTCTTCAGGTAACGTATGAGAGAGGTTCGGGGAATGGCATACGCCACAGCAGTTAATTTTACGGATTGCTTTTCTACCAAGCATCGTTTAACAGCACTTTTCAGCGTATTAAAATCGATTTCCGTTGAATCAGACGAGTTTTTCGAATTTATTTTGAGTGACATGACTAAAAAATGTGTTCGGAGCAGATCGTCAGCACCTAATCACGCGCGCATAGGAGTATCACTGCAGCTGCAGCGCTCTTCGAGTCTCTCTTATCACCTTTTTTCTTTCGTTAAAACTGTCGCGCTCTGTTTACCTAAAACTACATTTTGTGAACTGCTGCCTCTATAGGCATATATTTTGAAGCCAAGCTTTTAGTCTGCATCTCCGATAAGCGCAAGCACAAATAACCAAAGCATTCCTATTAATAGAACCTATTGGTGTGTACATATATGCTAAAGGGCATATTCGTTGTTTTCCCCACAAGAAACATCGAAGAAAAGCATAAAAGCAACAATAAATATATTTACTTATATTGCTGTCACCATAATTTAAGGTTATTAATGTTACTACTATGAAAATAATTTATTTTCACATCAACGGCAATATTTTATGATTCATCAAAAAGAAATTGGGTGTCCCCCGACATTTATGTGTCCACAGCTGCCTCAAGCAGCCATTTTAAAATCATATGAAAAATTTGTTATTTTTAAAATTGTGTCCAAACCCGGTGTGGAATCTCAAACATAACTAAATTTCACGTGAAAAAAATCTATTGCACTCACCTTGTTAATTAACACACTTCACATGGTGACACTTTTAAAAAAGTGCAATAAAACTTGTCAGCCATGCTCCGGTAATCGTAATTTTTTTCGATTTCGATTTGGCCAAAATTGTTCGATTTCGATTTTAGGTGCTCCGGTTTTCGCAAAATTTTTGCTATCGGAATGTTTAATTTACTTACTGGTTTATTTGTGCTTTTCCTTGATATAGTAGCTCATCGCATACTCGAATAAAATCAAAAAATATTTTTTTACACACATTTTAAGACATGAAGTTAACTTAACACAGCTGTTTCAGCAGTTTTTCACACAATAGAGCTGCCACATTTTCCAGTCTTAATTCCGATGTTCACAATTACTTTCTAACTGCATTTTGACCATTAAAGTAATTAAATGAACTAGCAGTATTTATAAACAATATATAAGCCCTTTCTTTAAGAAAGAATTCATTTATATTTTATAAGGACTTTTACCAGCCTGTTTCGTTTCACCAAGAGTATGGCAACCTTCGCGATAAGTTTCGGCGAGTTACTTATCGACATTTGGCCATATCGAAAATTCCGTATGCCGACGGCAAAATTTGGTTTGTCAAATTTTAGGTGGAGTCAGAAATAATTTTTTTATAAAATATCTACTTGTCAGAATGATCTTGTGGTGGTGTGGATTAAACACCAATAGATCACTGAGTATACTTTTTTTCCCTTAGTAAATAAGGTATGATTTGATATAAAAAAAAGGCATTTACTTTTCATTTCGGCCAGACAAAGGTGCCCGTTTTACAAATCGAAAAAAAAATTGTACGATTACGAAAACCGGAGCACCAATTTTTCGATTTCAAATCGAAATCGAAAAAATTTTACGAATTCGATTACCGGAGCATGGCTGTGTGATTTTTTCAAGGCAGAAAAATTTATTTTTCCGTGGAACAATGCAGACGCGTCAGTTCCGTTTGGTATTCGGCATTCAACAATTGAGCTTCAATGACATTTGACAGATCCGTCATATCTGTCCTGTGTTAAAATGTCCACATTTAGGCCCCGGGTTCCAAACTGTTTGAAAGTCACTTCACCTTTGCAATTATTGCAAACGACGAACGAAAAAATGGCTGAGAAAAGACTAACAAATACCAGAATGCAGTAAGCCAGTGTGGGAATAACGGTCACTTCAAAACTCTTTGAATACAGTTTTTTCGCTGACGTAGATGCGAATGACGTTTCCCTTTTTTTCCTATATCTATTTCATATTTCGATATGTATGAATGGTTTTCCCTGGGTTCCTTCTGCGCATTTTCAATTATTTTCGGAACTATATCGCGTGAGAAGAACTACGATTTGAACTGTGTCAATGCCACGGCGAAACTGATCGCTCCGTATTTATCACCACTGCATTCGATGGCGTAGTATTTATTTTTTAACGAGCCTTCTGTCTTTTTGTACAAAATGAAAATGAAAACGGTGTAACTTTAAAACGGCTTCGAATTTTCAAAAATCATTTTGTCAACGTCTTTTAAACATGTTTTAAAATTAATTTAAGTGAAGAGGAAAATGCAAAACTGTGAATATAAAACTAAATAACTGTACAACTGTATAGGAATTTATTAAAAGCGAATTTTTATGTTATGTTTAAACTATTTATAAAATTATTTTTTTTTGTTATTTCATTATTTGAATTAAAACATAAATTGTAAGCTGCAGGGTATACAAACTTCGGCGTGCCAAATTTAGCTTACATTATCGTTTCAGGAGCTTTTAACGTACTAATCGTTCTTATTCGCCCATGTAAGGGACAGCATCATTAACTAATCGCCTTCTTTTGAAAATATTTCCTTTGTTTGGTGCCGACTTCCATTGCGAAGAATCAAAATGTGATTCGCAAAGCTTGGAGTTTTCACCAAGTTTGCAGTCAAGGATTTGCTCCCACAGTGTCCTCCTCGTCAAAAATTTTGGTGCATTCATAAATTTTACACCGTGCACGTGCTTTCGGCAAAAATTGCAATACGTCATTTTAAGACAAGGGTTAATGTTCACAAAAAAATCGTCCGCACACAACCTTTCACTGAACGTTAACGGACTGAAACCGAACGAAAAGGCACGCGACGAGACTACCTTGTGTTATTGTATCATGTATTCGCCAAACAAGGTCCCTTATCCTAATTTTATAATCTAACTTCTATCTATCGGTTTATATGCGATAGAAGATATATCGGTAACTTTACAACGAAATGTCTTGCACTTAGTATTAAATAAGGTGTTTACATTTGATCGACCTAGATCATACTCACAATCCTACGGTTTTATTACTGAATTGCAACAACGGTGTAAGCCAGATTAGTCACATATTTTTAGGATTACAAAATTATGACGCGTACCGCGCACATTATTAATTTAATAATTAGATAAATAAGAACGATAAGAAAACGGATTTAAATTCAAAACCGCGGGCGCTCTCAATAATGCAAGCGGGCACACTGGTCCAAGCGGCTAAGGGCCAAATCATGATGGAATAACTATAAGGTGGTCTCGTTAAAAAAGCTTGGCTTACGGGCAAAGACCTTTAAAGGCTCTCAAAAGAGCTTTTGCGCTCAGTTTGTTTTGTGTTTAACCCTTAGTCTGGCTGTATGTATATGTACAACCATTATGGAATAACTATAAAAATAATATATAAAAATAAGCAAAATAAAAACAGTTGAATTGTAGTTTTCGTTTTAATCTTTTTCAAAGTTTTATTTTTTTTTTACTTATTATTTTTTAATAATTTTGGATGCGCCACAAGACGCTGCTTTTAATTCTTTATTGCCAATTTCTTATTTACATGTTTAATTCTAAAATATATATTACTCTAAATAAATATTTTTTTTAAATCTAATTGGACAATCAATTTTTCGGCAGCGTTTAAAAAAGGACACTTAAAATTTATTTGTAGGTCAAATTGCGTCTAGCTTTTTCAGCTGTTCAACAAACTGGGGGCTGGGCTTTTTAAGGCCGCCGTGCGATAGTTCATTAACATATGTATATGTTGCATCTTTATTTGACGTCATGCAATTTCAGTTTTTATACCCTTGCAGGGTATTATAGTTTTAGTCAGAAGTTTGCAACGCAGTGAAGGCGACATTTTCAACAGCCGAGTCGATCTAGCCATGTCCGTCTGTCCGTCTGTCCTTCTGTCCGTCTGTCCATCTGTCCGTCTGTCCATCTGTCCGTCTGTCCGTCTGTCCGTCCGTTTCTACGCAAACTAGTCCCTCAGTTTTGAAGCTATCTGAATGAAACTTTGCATACAGTGTTCTGTATGCTCTTACTACTATATAAGTCGGAACGGGCCGGATCGGATAAATATATAGCTTCCATAGGAGAGATCGGAAAATTTTGAGTAAAAAAATCTAACTAAGACTTTTTTATATTTTCATAAAATTTGAGACATGGCCATTTTGTATTACTCCAGAATTTTGGTTTAAATTTTATCAAAATTGGACCACTATATCATATAGCTGCCATAGGAATACATATATCTGTTTGGCTTTGTTGCTTGCAAAATTGTTTGCCAGCAACATTCTGCACTGGCAACATTTATTTTATGACAATACCCGAGAAAGCGAAAAAGTCAGAACATTTTTCTTCTCTTCTTCTACTTACTGCAAGGGTTTTCAGTGTTTTTGCAGCGGAAGTGATATCTGTGGCACCCCTGTATAATGCAATGCTGAAATGGTAACAGTCTTTGCGATTTTTCGACTATTTTCCCAGACATAGTTATGGATGTTTTGGCCAAAATATCACTTTGCAAGTCCATACGGTTGACTGTACTTCAATGAATTGGCTGTCGATAATTTGGAATTAAGGGTGTCAAACCAATCATTAAGCATTTTGAAAAAGCAGGCGTTTCGCAAGCGTTGTCTATTTTGTAGCCCAATTCATAGCAGCATCTGATGCTGTTGTATTGGAAAATAGTTGCGTTGCCATTTTCACCTTTTGTTTTTCAACCGATCGAACATTGATTTGGTTCTCAGTTATCCGAGCTGGCATAGCAGCTCATTGCCTGTTGGACTGTGTCTTTTTTTCAATTTAGTGCTGGATCCACTGGATGACTAAACCGGGAAGTTTCAAAAAAAAAAAAAAAAATTCAGTAATTTCTTAAATTAATTTTTCCTTTTTACCTTCGATAATTCCAAGCTCTCTCCATAACTTTTGTTTTCCGGAACCCAAATCACACACAATAGCAGCAACAGTGTATCTTGACTCGTACAGCTTGGTTGTTATTGCTATCAAGGTGCAGGCATACATGGCAGTGTTGTAGTTAAAACAAGAAAGGAAGCTAACTTCGGCATGCTGAAGTTTAAATACCCTTGCAGTAAGTAGAAGATGAAGATAAAAGTTCTGAATTTTTCGCATAAATTAAATGTTGCGAGAGAAAAATTTCGCCAGAAAAGAATGTTGCTAGCAAAATATGTTGCAAACGAACTAAATGTCGCGAGCAACAAAATCAAAACCGAAATTCTGGAATAATACAAGCTGGCCATATGTCAAATTTTATAAAAATATGTGGATAAGTTACATATTTTCCTCAAAATTTTAGTAATTAGAGCACATAGAAGACTATCTGCAAAGTTTCATTCAGATAGCTTCAAGACTGAGGGACAGACGGACAGACGGACATGGCTAGATCGACTCGGCTGTTGATGCTGATCAAGAATATATATACTTTATAGGGTCGAAAATGTCTCCATCACTTCGTTGCAAACTTCTGACTAAAATTATAATACCCTGCAAGGGTATAAATATTGACCTTACCAAAAAAAAAAGATTTGTTTCTATAGTTAATTGTTATTTTGCACAGATAATCAAATGAAATCAAATCACATTAAGATGTGTATGATGGTCCAAATCATTTCATCCTTAAATTAAATAATTAATTTATCATATCTCATTGTTAAATCAGTTCGAATATGGTCTTACTTACTTAAAAAAAAATTGAGCTTATTATTTGTCAATTTCAAAAAATTCTTCGTCTAAGGCTAGCAAGTTCATCTTTCTGTTGAAGTTATTTTTCATCGTCTTCCTTGCCTTCGTCGTCGTCCAGCCAAATCCAAATGGCAAATGTTTCTTTATGTAATCAAAAAAGGACTTCACTTTTTTATTGACCAATTAAATACAACATTCATCCAAACAGATATTGAACTAGAAAACGTGAGCAAAAAGAAGAATATATAACTAGTTGTATAATATTCTACACATGTTAGTTAATAACTTGCAGTTTAAATTCTTTTGAAGTTGTAAACATCCAATTTTGCGCTGCGCGCCTTGGTGTGCCCAAGTTAATCGATGTTAGTATATCGACATAATGTTATCGATGTATTGTATAAAATTTAAGCACGGTATCCAGACAGAAGAAAACTGTTCCAAAGCAGTGAGAGAGAGCGAGAGGCAAATAGTTTGGAACAGCTTGTCCCCGAGGTCTGTTTCGAAGCGCGGTATCCAGTTCAGACTCGAAAATACTAGAAAGGTGCAAGATTTAGGAAATTATTTGAAGGCGCACTTTTAGTATTTCCATAACGCGTCGAAGAAAAGAATAAAAATTTTAATAAAACAGACTGTCCCCGATGTTTGCCTCTCGCTCTGCCCTTCACATATTTCAAAGTATGGATCCCGCCACGAACAATAATGGGTAGAAAAATCGAATCCAGGAGTTAAAAGAGCAAATACAGTCTTAAATAATTTGATGGAGGCAAATACAATACTTTGAAAAGTGCATAAACATGCATTAAAGAGACATGGGACGAAAAAATACAAATAAAAATAACAATACGAATGCAGAGGACAATCTTAAACCATTGCATATTGTTATGCAACTGGTACAGCTAATCGCAGCTTCTCCTCCATTATAATGGCCACTGGTGCCATCATGTTTCTTCCTGAACGGGACACGGAACTTAATTCCAATCATCTGAGTTCCTTCCACATGTAGTCGGAGCTGTCCAAGACAGGCGCAAGAGCCGGAATGCATGCCAATAGCTAAGGGACAACTATTATTATCATCAAAAGATGAACGTGTCTATTGTTTCAAATATTGCTGGGTGTCAACAAAGTACAACCGCATCATTGGCGCTCAAAAATTGCTGAAAAAAAAGTAAAAGGAGCGGTCACACTTTAAAAGAATAAACATTTTTCCGCTGTGTGACAACTTTTAGAACTGGATACCGTGCTTTAGAAGAAACGGTCATTTGGATTTTGACAATAAGAACGATCACCTCGAGAAATCAAGAGAAAAGAACAAAATCATTATAAATTATAAGTAATCCGCCGTTGTAACATTAAAAATAAAAGCCTAGAGTTTACAAAGTGGTTTGCCATATAAAGCAAGCAACAAAGCCAAACAGATATGTATATATATTCCTATGTCAGCTATATGATAAAGTGGTCCAATTTTGATAATATTAAATCCGAAATTCTGGAATAATACAAAATGGCCATGTCACAAATTTTATTAAAATATGTGGAAAATTGGCTTAGTTAGATTTTTTTCTCAAAATGTTCAGATCGGTCCTATGGCAACTATATGATATAGTTCTCCGATTTTAATCAAATTAAAACCGAAATTCAAGAATAATAGAAAATGCCCAAATCTTAAATCTTAAATTTTATGCAAATATCTTAAAAATTGGCTAAGTTATCATTTTTTTCATTAAAATTTACCGATGATATAGTCGTCCGATCCGTCCGGTTCGGACTTATATAGTAGTGAGAGCATATAGAAAACTATCTGCAAAGTTTCATTCAGATAGCTTCAAAACTGAGGGACTAGTTTGCGTAGAAACGGACGGACGGACGGACGGACGGACAGACGGGCAGACGGACATGGCTAGATCGACTCGGCTGTTGATGCTGATCAAGAATATATATACTTTATAGGGTCGGAAATGTCTCCTTTACTGCGTTGCAATCTTCTGACTCAAATAATAATACCCTGCAAGGGTATAAAAATGTCAGTAAACTACAAATCTACATACCTGTACTACTGTTTTCCATTACAACACTTAAAACTTTCTTAATTCCCTGTGAAAATATAAACACCAAGTGTTGGTAAATGATTTGAGTAACTAAAAAAAAAAATTGGATTTTCTGGAATTTTTTTTTACCAAACGAAAGAGCCAATCGACATTTTGTAAATTAGGTTTTACAATATGAGATCCCATGTACAAAAAATGACTTTTTCAAAGAAATCGATTACAAAATAGCGGCTGTGCAGCATTTCTTCGTAGGCCCTATTTTTGGGAAGGGGGTCCAGGGCCGGAAAGCTAACGTTCTTAATTTTGGATCTGGGACAAAAAATAAAGTTTTGTTAGTTTCTATACACCAACAGCTATAAGTATATATTTAATGACTTTTTGAGTCTGTGCCCAGAGAAAATAAGCAAATTCAGGGGAATTACCAAGATGGCACCGCGAACAAGCATCGAACAGCGAGAATTGGTTCTAAATCTAAATATAATACAACGCTTTGTCCGGGAAAATCGGGTTGATGATAAGGGCCGCAATGCACCGAATAAGATTTTCAACGAACACGAGGAGCGCCGTATTTTTCGAAAAATAAAGGAAACCCCAAAACTATCTTCCCCAAAATATAACTCGACCGATTTCATTTTGGAATAACGTTATCTATGCCGACGAAAGCAAGTTTAACTTGTTTGGGTCTGATGGGAGATAATATGTGTGGCGGCAACCCAATACAAAGCTTGACAATAAACACCTAAAAGCTACGATCAAACATGGCGGTGGTCATGTTATGGTTTGGGCCTGTATGGCGGCATCTAGAGTGGGCAATCTCGTTTTTATCTATGGGATTATGGAGGCCAAAATATACCTGACCATATTAAAAGATAATTTTCTGGGCATACGACATCGTTTTCGTTTATACCAGGGCAACGACCCCAAGCACTCTGCAGCGATTGTGAAGTCTTGGCTCATTTACCATTGCCCTCAAGGACACCAGCCCAGTCTCCAGACTTAAACGTGATTGAAAATTTGTGGCAAATATTGGACAAAGCTTTTCGAAAAAGAAAGATATCCAATAAAAACGATCTTAAAACTGCCCTTCTAGAGGAAAGGCAAAAAATACCGGCTGAGACTCTCAGAAAATTAGGGACTTCCTTGGAAAATCGACCGAAATCTGTGCGGAAGCAGAGTGGTGGCCACACAAAATATTAGACAAGAAATTATAACTAATAAGTTAATATTAGTAAAGTGAAAAAAGCTGCGTACTGAAAAAAGCCCATAAATTTGTTTTTATTACCTTATTGTTTTGTTTTTATGATTATGAAGATCGTTTTTTTTTAATTAAACATATATCATACATCATAGTATTATGATTTAAAATACTGCGCTTAAATTTTTCGATTATCTTTGCTAGTTTAGCCACAGTAGGCATTTAAACTTTTATTCACTGGCTGCAGGAAATAAGCTGCGAGCCACTGTATATTCTTTGTCAACAAAGGACGAAGCACAAATACACAAAATATTATAGAGGTATTATAATACTTCAATAAAAGAAAAATGAAGAAATAAGATTGTGCTATGAGAAAATACATTTGCTAAATTGGGAGAACAAAGATGACACAATAAAGTTTTGGGCAGAAGTTTTGGAATACCGAGATGTAAACACATTCGTTCCTTTAGCACACTTTGCTGTTAAAATATTATCGTTGCCTTGGTCAAACGCAGAGGTGGAACGAGTTTTCAGCCAAGTTTCTCTCGTAAAAAATGGCTTAAGACTGTAAGCATAAGGCGAGTTACATTAACAACAATAAATTTTTCTATTTTTAATTCTAGTATTCTTGTAATTGGTCAGATATGGACTTAAAAGAAGTGGCATGTATTGCCTAAAGCACGGTATCCAGACAGAAGAAAACTGTTCCAAAGCAGTGAGAGGGAGCGAGAGGCAAATAGTTTGGAACAGCTTGTCCCCGAGGTCTGTTTCGAAGCGCGGTATCCAGTTCACATTCGAAAATACTAGAAAGGTGCAAGATTTAGGAGATTATTTGAAGGCGCACTTTTAGTATTTCCATAACGCGTCGACGAAAAGAATAATAATTTTAAGCACGGTATCCAGTTCTAAAAGTTGTCACGCAGCGGAAAAATGTTTATTCTTTTGAAGTGTGACCGCTCCGTTTACTTGTTGTTCGGCCATTTTTGAGTTCCAATGATGCGGTCGTACTTTGTTGACACCCGGCAATATTTGAAACAATAGACACGATCATCTTTTGATGATATTCATAGTTGTCCCTTAGCTATTGGCATGCATTCCGGATGCTGCGCCTGTCTTGGACAGCTCCCAGTACATGTGGAAGGAACTCGGATGATTGGAATTGAGTTCCGTGTCCTGTTCAGGAAGAAACATGAGGGCACCAGTGGCCATTATAATGGAGGAGAAGCTGCGATTATTATTTTTATTTTTATATTTTCGTCCCATGTCTCTATAATGCAAGTTTATGTAATTTTCAAAGTATTGTATTTGCCTCCATCAAATTATTTAAGACTGTCTTTGCTTTTTTAACTCCTAGATTCGACTTTTCTACGCATTATTGTTCGTGGCGGGATCCATACTTTGAAATATGTGAAGGGCAGAGCGAGAGGCAAACATCGGGGACAGTCTGTTTTATTAAAATTTTTATTCTTTTCTTCGACGCGTTATGGAAATACTAAAAGTGCGCCTACAAATAATCTCCTAAATCTTGCACCTGTCTAGTATTTTCGAATCTAAACTGGATACCGCGCTAAGAAAAAGACCTAGGGGACAAGCTGTTCCAAACTATTTGCCTCTCGCTCTCTCTCACTGCTTTGGAACAGTTTTCTTCTGTCTGGATACCGTGCTTAAATTGCACATTGCCACCAAAATATTTAAGAATTATTGACGAATCTGGGTAATATATTAATTCTGACGAGAAGAACGTCAACAAAATTGACAATACTATATCATTATTGTAATAAAAGACAGATTTAAAATAGAGTTTATTTTATTTTCAGACCAATATTCTCTATAATTCTTAATTTAACATCAATAAGCAATTTACCTATTTTTTTTCGAATTTTTTCTTAAAGCTATTTCTAGCTTTCTTTTCGTCCATTTAGCTATTTTCGCTCACTAAATTCTGGCAACAAGATTGCAGAAATTTGAGTACGAGAATGAAAAAAAAAAAAATAATAGATAACAAAAAATCCGAGACGAATATCTCTGATGAGGAAAACAGTGCAGTAGAAAGACCCAAAGCTGGAAAATTTAAAGTGTGTAACTTTTTGTAAAGCCCAATGATGGTAAGACTGCGAAAAGTGTATAATGCGGAAAAGTTTACAGTAAGAGCGGAAACCCATCGAATATATTTAACCATTTAAAGCATGCGCATCCAACAACAAACTTTGAAGACTTGGCGGTGTCTTCATCAAAGATTGATGCTTTTGCGACTACGGGCTCCGAATCGAATTCTCGTCGGAAAGCCGATCGAGACAAAGTTGTAAAGCGATACGTAGCCACTGACATGGGCCCGTTCTTGGTTGAAGATATGACTTGATTGCTAAAAGCTTTTGATCCGCAATACTACCGTAGGAAATTGCAAATTGTTTTAGTGGAAATTGTTTTACAGCAATACGAGGAAATAAAGTATAATACTCCAGGCTTTTATTTTCAATGTTACAACGGCGGAATACCTTTAATTTAAATGATTTTGTTCCTTTTCTTCATTTCGCGTGCCGATCGCTCTTTTTGTCAAAATCCAAGTGTTCGTCTCTTCTTACTTCTATACCATAAAATAGATCGATAACATTATGTCGATATCCTAATCGTTTAAGCACGGTATTCAGTTCTTAAAGTTGTCACGCAGCGGAAAACTGTTTATTCTTTTGAAGTGTGACCGCTCCTTTTATTTGTTCTTCGGCAATTTTTGAGCGCCAATGATGAGGTCATACTTTGTTGACAGCCGGCAATATTTGAAACAAAAGACACATTCATCTTTTGATGATATTCGATTAGCTGTACCAGTTGCATAACAATATGCAATGGTGATCCATTTACGATTGTCCTCTGCATTCTTATGGTTATTTTTATTTTTTCGTCCCATGTCTCTTTAATGCATGTTTATGTTATTTCCAAAGTATTGTATTTGCCTCCTGTATAGACTTTAAGACTGTATTTGCTCTTTGAACTCCTAAATTCGACTTTTCTAAGCATTATTGTTCGTGGCGGGATCCATACTTTGAAATATGTGAAGGGCAGAGCCAGAGGCAAACATCGGGGACAGTCTGTTTTATTAAAATTTTTATTCTTATCCTCGACGCGTTATGGAAATACTAAAAGTGCGCCTTTAAATAATCTCCTAAATCTTGCACCTTTCTAGTATTTTCGATTCTGAACTGGATACCGTGCTTCGAAACAGACCTAGGGGACAAGCTGTTTAAAACTATTTGCCTCTCGCTCTCTCTCACTGCTTTTTCTTCTGTCTGGATACCGTGCTTAAAATATAAAAAAAAATTATCGCAATATCGATATCTGGGCAAAAAAATATCACGATATAAATATATCATTTTCAGAAAAAAATATCGATGAATATATTTAGATATATTATCAACAACCCTAAGCAGATACTCAGCAGGCAGCGTTCGGGTGAGGTAAGCCTGCTAAGTAGGACCTTTTTCGATAACTATTCCTTGCTTACTCTGTTCAATTTTCCGCGGTTTCGAGTTCCTGAGGAGCTTCGAGACGGTGACCTGGGACACCCCGGAATATACTTGGCGAAAAGCCGTTAGCAGATTTGGTGCAGCGGGAGATATATATATATATGTATATATATATATATATTTTTTACTTCTATTTCTCGGTCTTTTAGTTTATTTTAATAGGAATTGTTGTTCGCTAACGCAACCAAGCATGGCATTGCCTAGAAAATGTAGTCCAATGCTTTCGCTGCCAGGCATTTGGCCATACAAAAAAATATTGCCGGTTGCAGTTTACTTGCGTGAAGTGTGGGCAAGAGCATGACACTCTTGTATGCAGGAAGGTCAAGTGTGGAAATTGCGGCGAAGGACACACAGCCTCCTATCGGGGTTGCCGAGTTTATCTGGAAGCCAAAAGGCGCTTCGGAGCTAAACCAAAGGCAATGGCAGCAGCCTCTTTCAGTCGTGCTCCGCGGTCAAACTTTTCTCCTAGCGCTGGTGCAAATCAGAAATTCAGCTACGCTAACATTGTTAGAGGACGAACTTCACATAATTTTGGCAATGATCATTTTAATAAACAGAATCCCTTCGAAGATGAATCTACCTTGGAGCAGAGACTGATGAGGCGAATGGAAGAAATGATGTTATAAGGCGTTGTATACAATACGAAGAGCTCGAGCCCGTTCAGCTTGAGTGGATGCAGTGCGCGCAGATCTATTTACTGACGTCGACTGGCAGGATCACCATTGCTGCTGCATATTTGCCCCCTCGTTTCACAATTGCTCACGCGGATCTGACCCAAGCATTGACGGGCCTGGGACCTAGATTCATACTTGGTGGCGACTTCAATGCAAAACATACTTGGTGGGGGGTCCAGAATTGTCAATCCTAAAGGCAGATTACTCTTTAGATGCATAACAGAAATGAGTTGCAACGTCCATTCAACTGGTGAGCCTACCTACTGGCCAACTGATCAAGCTAAGATTCCCGACCTCTTAGACTTTGCGGTTAGCAAAGGAATCGACCCATCAATTCTTTCCACAGCTGCGTGCTATGACCTTTGTTCAGACCATAGCATGGTCAATACCTCTGGTCGACAGAGTTGGCTTTTATGGTAAGGGAGAGGAGAAGGCTGAGGAGGGTTTGGCAGGTTAGTAGACGGAGGAGTGACAAGACTGCTTTCAACAGAGCATGAAAGGATCTCAACAGAACGTTACTAGATCTTAAAGGTAAATCTCTGGAAACGTACCTAAAAGACCTTGAGCCATGTAGCGCTAAGCATAATCTCTGGCATGCAACCAAATATCTCAAGAGGCCAGTAAAGAGGATTGCACCTGTCAAAACAAATACTGGCGTTTGGTGTCGGACCAACCAAGAAAAAACCGATGCCTTCGCAGAACATCTAAGACACAGCTTCCAGCCCTTTGCTTTATGTGATCCGGAAGATCTGGCTGAAACGACGCATTTCCTGCACATAGCATGTCCCATGGACCTACCCATTTCTGAAATTGACGTTGAAGAAATTCAGCTAGAAATCTGCAATCTTAAGTCGTCGAAATCTCCTGGATACGACCGCATAGACGCCTTGGCATTAAAACACCTCCCACTTAACTGCATTCATAATGTAAGAACTATAATGAATCAAAGCCTGAGACTTGGTCACTTTCCATCTCAGTGGAAATGCGCAGAGGTTATAGATATTTTAAAACCAGGAAAACCAGAGACTGATCTGGCCTCCTACCGGCCAATTAGCCTCTTAAACTATCCTCTCAAAAATTCTGGAAAGGTTCTTTGCAAAGAGGTTGATGTTTATATTAGAGGAGAAGAACATCATTCCAGACCATCAGTTTGGCTTTAGAAGAGGTCATGGAGCCATTCAACAGTGTCATAGAGTTGTCAACAAGATTCTGGACTCCTTAGAAAAAAAAAATCTGTGCTGCAACATTCTTGGACGTAAAACAAGCTTTTGATAGGGTTCGGCATTATGGGCTTCTCTACAAACTGAAACATAGTCTGCCTACGCCATTTTACCTTATCTTAAAGGCCTATCTTGAAAACAGACGTTTCTATGTGAGATACAATCATGCAGAGTCTTCGATTCAGGATGTGAATGCTGGAGTACCACATGGTAGTGTCCTAGGACCGATTTTATACTCCCTTTCCACAGCTGACATGCCGATGCCAATGAATAGCAACATAATATGCACATATGCTGACGACACGGCATTCCTGGTCTCAGCCGACACACTTGAATTGGCAGCTAATGGTCTACAACAAACTCTGGACAATTTACAAATGTGGTTAAAAAGGTGGAACATTATTATAAACGCTGAGAAATCGACACACGTTACGTTCACCCTAAGATCAGGCATCTCCCCGTCGGTATTCATAAACGGAGTAGTAATCCCTCAGAAGCCTGTAGCAAAATACTTGGGTTGACGCCAAACTAGCATGGAGGGAGCATGTTTCCTGCAAAGTCAAGCTTTTGAGGCAGAAGAATAGACAATTGGCTTGGCTACTAGGAAGGAGAAGCAAATTATCGATTAATAACAAGCTCCTTATTTATAAAGTAATAATCAAGCCAGCTTGGACTTATGGCATTGAGCTATGGGGTTCAGCCTCATACACACATATTAAAAGAATTGAAAAAGCGGAGAACAAGATTCTTCGACAAATCACCAATGCTCCATACTATGTACGCAACACCACCATAAAGCGGGACCTTAACATGCCGACGATACTTGAACAAATAGCTGCATTTAGGAAGAGACACCTAGACAAAATCCAGACACACGAAAATCCACTAGCGAACAATATTTTGGACAACACCAATCAACATAGAAGATTCGACAGATTACACCCACTTGCCATTCCGTGTCCTCTAGACCTCCACACATCAACCATTTCAACTCAAATTTATCAAACAATTTAATTTATTGCCTCAAAAGGCAGATGTAAATAAAGATATATATTACAAAAAAAAAAAAAAAAACCATACATATGTATTGTAACACCAACTTGTGAACGTACCCTCCCTCACATGGGGATTCGGACAGACTTTTCTGCTCTGCCGTGCAGTCAACTTTGCATCAAATCCAGCGGCTCAGTTCATTATCTTAATTTACATTTTTTCACTTTTCGACTTTACCTCCACATATATAATCAAAAAAAAATTTGGATTATGAATGGATTTGCATTCATTTTTAGAATGTAGTTTATTTTTGTCTGGTGTGTTCATCATCATCGGCTAATTTGAAAGGAAATAATTGGAGTATTTTACATATAAGAAAAAAAGAAAATTAGGTCCAAAATGGTGAAAGTCTGATGAGTGTAGTTGCATTCCCGTATCGTAATCGATCTATATTTTCATCCGAGTGCTTCAAATTAATATATTGTCGAAAAGCTAACAATTGCCACAGCCCTTTAAGTAATTATTCAGTTTTTTTTTTTTAAGAAGTTGCAATAGAGTTTGGCGGATTTGAAGAGGTGGGGGCGTCTCTACAGTACGGAGTACGAAATCTGAAGAGTTCTTTTTTTTTAACAAGATCTTAGCTTGGTTGGGAAGAATTGCTTTTTGAACTGTGGATCTATCATTGTTGCGATTCGCCGCAAGGAACGTGTTTCATATTTGGCCTCGTTAAGATATTGTCCATTAAAAAATATATGCAAGCCGATAGATCCTCACTAGATTTACGGCTTCATTAACTCCAAATTGTGTATAAGACCGCAGGTTTGGGGATACATAGTTTTTTAGTCAGTGATGTATGTAGATACTTCTCTCGTTGCAAGCAATTTTACAAGGTACAATAGGATGTGCAGTTAATCCACAGTATATGGTTGTAGCGCTTTTTATGTATCATGATAGACAGAATTTTGAAAACGCATGAAGCTTTTGGCTATATAATTCGAAGTAAGTAAGTATAAAGCGCCACTTCGAGCAATCGAAGGCTGGAAAGTCAGCAAAGTGTTACCATTGTCGGAATGTATACAAAAGCAGTGGCAATACGTCGAACTTGTTCGACCACTTAAAGAGAGTACACCCTGGAATTGATGATGACGAGACGCCGCAAAAAGTTTATTCGGTTGTGCCATTTCTCACGAACAGCTATGACCCGTCCTCGGAAAAAAAGGAGCTTGACAAAAGTTTGGCAGACCTTCTTTCCGGAGCTCTGCTCCCGTTTTTTTTGGTGGAGAATCCAAATTTTCGCAGATTTGTTAAGAACCTAAATCCCCGTTATGTCGTACCATCCCCAAAAACTACTCAAAATATTTATATGCGTGGTCAGTTCGACGAGATGAAAGCAAAACTTTTTAAGTTATTAAACAACATTGATAGTTGCGCGATCACAATGGACTGCTGGGCATCAAAGGCCAATATGGCCTGCATGACCGTCACGTGCCATTTCATTGATCCCAGTGTGCGAATTGCTAAAAAAGAGACACGTACACACTATTAATTTAGTTGTGCAGGACTGTTTATCTTATTTATTTATTTATTAATGAGCACGCATCGTAACTTACTTTAAATCTAGTACGATTGTAACCAGTAAAAGAAAGCAGCACAAACAACTGAAATTAAATATAGCCTAATACAAGAAGTTGCTACTCGTTGGAACAGTGCCTACCAGATGATCTAGAGAATAGTTTTGACTTACGATGCCACTACTAATGTCCTGCTAGCCACTTCTCAAGCACCGTCGCCATTAAATGCGGACCAACTTGCATTAATTAAAGAGATAATTCTTCTGCTGAAACCGTTTGAGAGTGTAACACGCCAAATATCATCCAATGACGGAACAATATCATTAATTATCCCCATGGTTTTTGGATTATTTCGGAACTTGGAAAAAGTGAAAGACAACAAGAAATCAGCAATTGATGTTTATAATTCCCTAATTAGGATATTACAAAACGTCTCTTGCCGTACGAGGAACGGTCTTATCCCAGAATTGGCACATTGCTCCACCCCCGCAAAAAACGTTGTTTTCTCCGATAAATTTTGCTTATAACTTAAAATTACTGGAAATAAAACTATCAGCACAAAAATCTCAGACACTTTACCTTCCGGGCCGTCAACACCAATACAAACACCACCAGCTTCAGCTTGTTCGAAGAACATAGTTTCTTTGATTTTCTTAATGAAAATGGTAACGAGAATTCACGGATTTCCCAGGAGGATGTAAAGCATCGGAATTGCGCCAATATATGATGACCTCGCATTTATCCAAAGACGCAAGTCCATTGGAATTTTGGAAGGTAAGATCAATTACACTGGTAATTACCAAAGCCAATATAATTTGTTTTCAAATGATAAAAAAAAGGTTAATATAATACATAAATACATAGAGAGGGAAGTAGAATAATGGAAGAGAATGAGAATAAGAATAGGAGTCCGCTCCCGTGGGACTGCCGCAAAGCTCAACTTCACAGGGGCGGCTGGCGGTCATGATGCCTGTAACGACTCACGAGGCTCTGGTGTTCAACGAAAGTAAAAAAAAGGACGCACGCGCAATTGTCCAGCTGCTCTTTGTCGGCTACGTGGGGGTGGTGATCTTGTCCTTTCTACTTCAGCCTCTGCTCATTCCCTAAATAGTCAAATGTATTTGCGTGCAGCGACAAAATTGAAAGATTGGGGTGAAATCAAACACAACACAGACAGAAAAATCAGACAGACATCATGCACAACCTTCCGGGTGATCCTTAGATGACGTTGAGGTCACAGTTCGCCCTCCTTGCCATGGCCGTCATTTCCTAAACGCGAAGAAAAACATTTGCAGACGGCCTCTTTAGGTTGCTAACAATTAATCACGAAGAAGTCCCCCTAGCCATAGGCAAACAGCGGTATCTTTACCACATTATAAAATTTATTCTTAAAATTTTAAATAAAATTTCTTACAGCTACAGGGCGGATTAAAAATATTAAATATAATACTTGAGTGACATGCGGCCGAATATGATATAAAATTGATGGCATTAAATTATTTACGCTTGGGCCGAATAAAAACAAGTATAATGTAAAATTGACGGCCTTATATTATTTAAGCTAGGGCATTTCCCAGTGTCTTTAAAAGGAATACAAATACAATTAAAATCATCAAAGCTTTTACAAATTTAAAGGAATGCGCATGTGAGGAATGCAAATAGTTACGGAAGTGGAGATCCAAAATTAAATAATTTAAAAACGTTTAAATTTTAATGTAGGGATGATACAAATTAAGTTTATTTATTCTGGGTTATGTTCACAAGATATTAAATTATAATTGTAATTGGAAAAAACTACGACTTGGCACTATGGACGCATCGACTGGCCTCGTTCAAAAATCTGCAGCGACTGACTTCGACATTTTTAATTGAGC